>PVKH010016518.1:0-15722 GCA_004027955.1 Chaetophractus vellerosus
TATATATATATATATATATATATATATATATGTCGTTGAGGGAATTTAGGTCAAAACCCAGGAGCCAAGAACCACTCTTTTCTCCTCCATTCTTCTATCTTTTCCTATATTCTGAATATTTTTGGAATGAGGAAACTTCAGAAGTCAATTAACGAGCAGTATAAGTTTCCAAAGGTAGTACGTCAAAGAAAAACATCACTCAGTAAGAACCTTTAGTGGTCACTGGAAGTGACTGTTGGTATAGTCACCAATAATCAGGTTTCTTACTATTGTATATTTTAATCATGTATAGAAATAGTTCTGAGAACCAATCTTGGTGACAATAGTTGTGTAATTTCCTCTCTGTGTTCCTTTTACCTTAATCTCTATTACTGACTTAGTATTCTTAATGTCTTTTTAATTCTCCAGGTTTCACTCTTGTTTTCCTTCATCTTCTGTATTCTTTTCTCACAGCATTTTCTCATTCTCTTTTGAAGTCCCCATGCAGAGATCCAAATTGATTCTAATTTTAACTATTAGGTCACTTTCCTATTCATTAAATTCCTCACTGTATTTTTACTTGTTGTCTATTGGATTGACTATGTGAAAACAAATGACACCTCTTCTCAATATTTTTATGTTTTCAACTTTCCTTAATTAAAAACAAAAGCCACCAGGGGGCCAGCTGTAGCCCAGTGGATAGGGCGCCGGTTCACCACATGGGACGCCCCAGGCTCGGTTCCCAGGGACCTCTCCAAGCAGGCAGGCTGCCTTGAGAGGGCAAGCCGCTGTGGGCGGGGCAGAGCCACCACGGGCAGGGCAAAGCCACCACGGGCAGGGCAAGTTGCCCGCGAAAAGAGCAGAGCCGCCCACGAGCGGGGCAAGCCGCCTGCACGGTGAGCTGACTTGGCGTGTCGCCGCAGCGGGGGGAGACAAAGCAGACACAGAAGAATGCAAGAATGAACACAGCAAGAACAAGCAGAAGGGGGGAATATGTAACAACAACAACAAAAAGGCACTGAACAGTGATTAAAACTATTTACATATTATTTTTTCACAGTTTATGAATTAATATTATTAAGCACATTGAGTTTTAAAGATCTTTCAGAGGATGTCAGGTATGTCTCTATATTCAAGTGAGTTTTTTCTAAGACAGCTGCTTTTCAATATGAAAACAATATTTTTTGTAAAGGTTTATAGAGGGGTAAATTATCATTCACACATACATGCAATCACACAATATCATACTCAACAACTCTCTCATATGATTGTAAATTAGCATTTTTCTTATGATATGCAATTAAACATATTTCTGAGACTCTTAAAAGATGCGTAGTTTAAAGAAAATCAGGGGGCCAGCTGTAGCCCAGTGGGTAGGGTGCCGGTTTACCACATGGGAGGCCCCGGCTTTGGTCTCCAGGGCCTCCTCAAATGGGCAGACCGCCTGGAGAAGGCAAGCCAGCGTGGGCAGGGCATGCCGCCGCGGGCAGGTGGGCCACTGCGCCGGTGAGCTGACTTGGTGGGTCGCCCCGGCGGGGGGAGATGAGGAACACAGAGAAAAATGAACACTGCAAGAACAAGCAGAAGGGGGGGGGGTGAATGGTATAATAAATAAAAAATAAATCTTAAAAAAAAAAAAAAGAAAATCAGAAGACATTTTTTCTTGCCAAGCACTAAATTGTGATTTTTACAAGAAATCTTCAGGAAATTTGGAACTCTCTCCAATAGCCTAAAACTTAAAGATTCCATATTCTTATTCCTGAATAAAAAGGAAGGAGTGAAAAACAGTTGCTACCTATCTTCTTCTAATACCCAAACAAACATGAAGAGACTGTCATGGTACTCTAAAAAAGAGCTTCAGACTTAGAATCAAAGTTACACAGATTTTGTCTTAACTCTGACATTTATATGATGAGGCATATAATCTTTTTGAGCTTTGAGTTACACAAATGTGCAAAAGGAACATAATAGAACCTATTACTAAGAACTGTTGGGAAGTTAAGGGACTATTGTACATAATAAATGCATTATATATAAAACTGTTATTATTACACACAATTCCCTGGATGTCTAATCCCTAGACCCCTTTTCTAATGACTTCATGCAAAATAAAATGGCCTGATGAACTGAAAGAAAATTCTATGACCTTGATGATCTTTCACATTTGATCAAAGAGATTATGTTCATTGGCCTAATACTTATCGCACAGAGGGCCTTTCTGAATATTTCATTTTAATTGCTCCTAGGATTAGCTAGTATTGCAAAACTGAGAAAATACCACTGTAAAATGCAGGAAAACCTCCACTGCTGTCTCTGCCTTCCTTTCACATTTCTTCATTAGTATCCACAAGGTTTCTGACTATTGTATATTTTATTATTTGTGACCCAGATATAGATATATAGATATATATAAAATAACTTTCTACCTAGAGCTCAATGTAATACAGTCTCAACTTTATTGTATCACTGTTGTTCCTTTAGAGGGAATTTGGACAAAAGATCAGACTCATGACAGGAGAATCACCTCCCAGTAATCTGGCAAAGGTTTTATTCTATTTTAACTAAATGGGGAGCTAATGATTTTGACAAGAACATCTCCTGTCTTGGATAGCCTTCTAAGATTCTTTTCCTTTTAAAGTCAAGCTCTTCTGATTAAAGATGTCATGTCTCCCATAATACTAGTTATAAGTTTGTCTTTTCAAATGAAAAATGAAGCTTGAGGGCTTGATTGTCTTGTCATTTAACAGCATTATTACACATGAGGAACTTTTCCTCCCACTATATGCAGTTTTCTGTCAGACTGAAACAAGAAAGCAATAAACTTTTCAGCACAGATTTCTCAATATTCTTTTCACTTCCATTATATCATTTCGAAAAAGAGCAGCATCTTTCAAGGAATACTCTATGAATAAAAACATTTAAATGCAGAGCTCCTAGAAAAAATAGAGACAAGGGCAAAAAGGAGGTAGTGAAAACTACCTCTTAGAAGCAATGTTAGGTTAGTTGTTTCTCTTGTAAAAATATCTTTCCAATTTCCCAGAGCCTATGAAAAAGTGGCACGCATACTTCAAAAGATGTTCTGGGCATAGAAGAGGTTTATAGAGGAAAAGAAGGAAATGGGCAACTAGTAAAAGGGAAAATATCCTCAGCTAGCAGAAACTCCATGCTGACTCTCATTAAGTTGGCCATTTCTTGATATGTCCTTACCCCCACCCCCAGTCAGGTGGAAAAAAGCAAAGCCCTGTAGTGTTATGGCTTCATAACACACTATTCATTTGCCATTCATCACAACCTTAGGAAAATAGAGTTCACAGTAAATACTGGGCAGTTTGGCTTCAGGAATTGGCAATGTTTGTATCTGGCAAAGTGCAATAAAGCCAGCTTTTATTAAGTTATAATTTAGAAAGGTGGTTTCACAAAGGACAACTGTAGAGATTATAAAGAGATGCCAAATCTGGAGCCTCAGAAACCTTACCTGCTACAGTGGGCAGTGACTGGGCAAGAACATAGTAAGTATTTGATAAATATGCCTTGATTTGATTTGATTAAATAGGGCAGCCACAAAAAGAGCTCCGAGACTGTGTGTCCCTAGATCATTTCCTAGCCTACAGACCTAAAATTTTCCCTTTCTTACATAGACTTTGATTTTCAACTGCTCCCTTTTGAAAGTGATGCATTCCACATCTCCATGTACAATGGTATATTGGAAAGAGCATGTACTGGATATCAGAGAGAACTAGGTGTGAATTCTAGCTTGGCCAATTATTATTTATGTGACCTCAGACAAGATCATTTATATCCTTTCTGGAAAAATGGGGATATTAATTACTTGTATAGTAGGTTTGTTGTGAAGACCAAGGAAGATAAAGTATGAAAATCACCTACCACGGTGCTTGACAATTAACAGATGCAAAATTTTCTCTCTGAAGTTTGAGTACATAGAGGTCTGAAGATTACTCAGAAGGTCCAGAGTGCTATTCTGTGTGGCATGCCTCTTAATTTGCTAAAAATTTACATTTTAATCAATCTGAGGCAGGTAACTCAGGTTATCAGAAAACATACTAGCTAACTTTTTACTTATTTTTTAATTTATTTTTTATTTTTAAAGCTTTAGATTAGATTACATGTTACATAAAAAATATAGGGGATTCCCATATGCCCCACCCCCTTCTGCTCCCACACTTTCCCGCATTAACAACATCCTTCATTAGTGTGGTACATTTGTTACAACTGATGAACACATATTGAAGCATTGCTAACCGTGAACTATAGTTTACTTTATAGTTTACACTCTGCCCCGTACAATTTTATAGATTATGACAAAATGTATATTGGCTTGTATCCATCATTGCAATGTCATGCAGGACAATTCCCATGTCCCCAAAACACCCCCATATTACACCTATTTTTCCCTCTCCCTCCCCTCAGAACCTCTGGTGGCCACTGCCTTTATATCAACGATAAAATTTCTTCCATTGTTAGAATAATAATATCTACTTTAGTCCATTGTTCATTCCCCAGTCTTGAGAATTTTGGGATGGTGATGCCCATTCTAATTGAGAAAGGGTCTTAGATCCCATGGGACAGACGGATGGAACTATCTTGCTTGCAGTTGCAGAAACACTCTGTTCCTTGGGATGGGTGTTGTTCGTCATCATCTCCTTCAGAGTTGTCCTGGGTGAGTCCAATAAACTGGAGAGTAGGTGTTGCAACTCTGCTGAGATTCAGGGTTCAACTTGCATATGAACAGACCAAGGGTTTAGGTCTCTGGGACATATATTTAACAAGTGTACTGCAAATATAGCTTTAAATAAAAGGGGCAGAAGAGCCACATGTAGGGAAACCATAAATGAGTTTAACTCTGTTACACTGGGGAGCATAAACTCCAAAGTAAGGCCCATTGACAGGGTGTCGAATTCCTGCGCTTGCCGTACTAACTAACTTTTAGTATTTCCCAGGCAAAGGCAAGGATTTTATAAATAGGATTTATATTGATCAATTGGATTCATCCATTCTATTACTGAAACATTCATTTGACACATTAATTTAGATCAACTATGTGTGAGTCACTGTACTAGGAATTACATGAATACAAAGATCCATAAATTATGTTATCTATATCTCACTCAAGTTAGAAAAATCAGCCATGTATACAAATATAAACAAAGCAATAAGGAAATAAATTATAAGGGTTCAAAAATATTAAAGATAAGAAATGGAATATAAGTGTGGAGTGAAGAGGGATCACTTATAGCTACATGAATGTGGGATGGTTTTCTTAAAGAGGTCACATTTAAAATAACACTTTAATTATAACCATTTTTTTTTTCTTGGTTAGAAAGAGTAGTGGAAAGAAGGAAGGATTCTTTGAAACATTTTCTCACTTTACATATATAACAAAAGTGTTCACTCTCTCTCAGTCTTCTTTCAGAAGGGGCAGGTACTGGTTCTCACACCCAACTTTCAGGAAATAGAGGTCATAAGAAAGACTTGGAAGAGGGTCAAGAAGAAATGCTTGAGGGGAAGTTTGCAGATTGAAATAAAAATGCTACTTCAAAGATTAGTTTAAATAGTCAAGAGCTCCTTTGAAGGATATTGTACTTGTCTAAATATCCAAATCAACTGTTAAGTCTCATCCATCTTTATTTGCTGAGATTGGGTGCCTTATTTTACATACGTGCCAAATAAAATGCTGATAATAGCTCACACTTTTAGACCTTATAAACTGTAACTAGAAATGATGTCAATGTGTTTTTATGTATTTAAAAACTGGCTCACTGGGATGGACATATTCATTAGAATCCCAAGAGGGGAGAACAGCTTTCTAATATTACTGCCGCTTCTTCATAATGCAAAACAATCCAGCAAAATTAAGCCTTTTCCTATTTTGTTCTTAACATGTCAAAGCTTCATTTTCTAAGAGACCAAAAGTTGTTTTATTTCTTCCCCTAAATCAAATAATATTAACATATGTTTCTACAGAGCATTCTTAATTCTAGCAACTAAGAGCCAAATTATGTACTTGAGTAGAGCAAAACTGACATAATTTTATACTACAATAAACAAATAAGGTTACTCCTGAGGCAAAAAGCCTTATTTTTCACTGGTTTTAATGAACTTGTTCTCAGATATCTTTACTCATTGACTGTCAACATTCTCAAATCAGGCCTATAATATAGTCTCTAAAAGGTACTTTTGTATTTTACTCTTGTGTAAAAGAACCCTCTGGACATTTTCAAGTACCATTTGTCATTATAAAGTATTTTAGGTCATTCAGGCAAACCTGACTAAGCTGGAATTTAAAGACTTGAGTTGCTTTTAAGTGTCTTCATATAATGTATCAGATATACTGCAGTTGAGACACTTATACATTTAAGTGTGAAGATGCATTCACAGCTATACTGTCAGACTGGGATTCCTCATAGGAGCTGCTCAGTAAGCAAAAGAAAATTCTTAAAAATTAATTTGACCTTGACTAAAGCAGCATATTTTTATCAATCAACTGTAACCAACATTTACTTTGGGGATTAGCAAAATTGTTGCATGCAAATTCAGGTAGATAAAACAGTTGTCAAAGGTAGTCTTCTTGATCCATAGTCTGTCACTGCATATCAAATTGCAACCTGCAGTGCTTTTCTTGTTCCAATTTTATAGAGCAATATGTAATACATAAGCCAAATCTGTCTTGCTGGGTTACAAGAAAAAGAGAAGAAGAATCGGAATGCAAAAGGTTCAGTGATAATACAGGTTAGAAAACCTACATCCTAAGCAACTCGTTTTTTAAATCATAATATGAAATAACCTCTCCTGATCCTATGATATTCTGATCTAGAACAGCGCTTCTCAAATTTTGATGAGCTAAAAATTACCTAGGATTTTGTGAAAAGACTGATTCTTATTCTGTAGATTTGTGGTCGGGCCTGAAATTCTGCATTATTAATAAATAATGATGCCAATGCTGCTAGACTGCAGAGCACACATAAAATAGCAAGGTTCTAAAGCATAAACTTACACACATGAGATTTCATAATAAATCTTTAGAGCTAAAGAAGTACATCACCCCAAGTAGACATAACATCGCCTAATCACTCATTTTTAATTAATTTTTTATGAATTTGCCAAACTTTTGACTTCTTTGTTACCAGCCCTACATTAGAATATTCTCTTATAATTTTTTTTCATGACAGTATAGAAAAAAAATAAAATAGCATCAAAGAACATGATGACAAAAATATCTCAAGATGATGCAGAATATTTGGGGAAATTTTAGGTCTAACCCTTTAAATTTCCCATTTTCAATCTGTGTAATATAGGGGGAAAAATCAAAGCCAAATGTGATCAGTGATACCACCTACTGTTGGTCAGTTCTGATGCTGTTGACCGTAACTTCCTCATTTGGGGTTTCTTGTTCCTTGGAGCCACCAGTGCATGCAATGGCTAGTGGTACATCTGACCTACAAAAACACACAGCCCTGATCCACCCGTGCAGCTGCAGGTTGGCAGTTTGTTAAGATGCTTCATGAAAGAAAGTGTTGTCAGGTACCTGGCTGTCTAATACTTTACTTTCAGCTGAGAAAGTTACAATGTGCTTACTCATTCTTTTGACATCCTACTTATAGGACTTGCAGCTTCAAGTAAAGTGAAAGAAAAGAGACACATCCCCACCTCCACCCACTCCTTCGTTGTTATTAAATGATTCAATGCAAGGACAGAATGTAAGTTTTGTTCACACCATTAAGGAATAACAATGGCCTTGGGTGCTCTGAATTTCTGAGGATTTGAAGGAAGAATTGTGTTTAAGAATATTCTGTCTAAAGACCTTCATTTTCCAAGGGCTTATAAGAAACAAGAAAATATTTTTGTCATAGTTCCATCTTTATCTTCTTGAAATTTTATTCTTTGCTTGAAAATATTGTTAATTCGTTAATTTATAACATTTTTATAATTTAATTAAATAATTAAACAATATCTATTATGTGGCAGGCTAGTGTTAGGATCTGACAGTAAAGACCACATAATGCAATTCCTAAAGTCACAGACTTCAGTACTCTCAGATGATGCCTTTCTAGACTCAGTCTTCATTGAGTTGCTGGAATCATTTCAACAACCCTTAGTTGTATCAAGTAATACTGGATAAATTAAAAAGAGATTCATTGGCTCACAGAACAAAAAAATCAAGAAATCAAGTATAGCTTGATCCACTGACATCAGTGCTTATCTTGTCTGTTCCATAGCTCTGACTTTTGCTTGATGACTTAATGGTCAAATTCCCTGAAGAACTGTTCTGAAGTTCTAGGCTTAGATTGTCATAAAAGCGAATATAAGCTCATCTTCCAACAGTTCTAAGAGCAGTTTAATTGTTCTCATTGGCTATAAGCAGGTCATATGCTAATCCCTGAGCCAACAGCTGTGACCACTGGAAATAAAATGTCCTAATTAGCCAAACCTGATTCATGTGTCCACTTCCCTGGAACCAAAAGCTATATAAAAACTCCACTAAAGAAGGTGGATTCAGAGTTGTGGCAGCTATGGAAATATGTTGCAAAGATCTCTTGGTGAGGTACAGTAACTGACTGACAGTCCCAGATGCCATCCCCTTGAATCTACCACTCATTTGTGCAGTGGCCATGCTTCACATGTGATGACCCCAAATCCCAGACAGTTACCGATCATAGTGGGGAATAGTGCAGTGCAGTGGGAGACATCAGCTCACAGATCCGCCACGGGCATGGTTGAACCTTTCTTGGAACTGTGTTGCAGCCTGAGGCTCTTCCTGTTCCATTCACCTTTCTTTCGGTCTCTTCTTCCATGGGTATCAGACCTGACAGCAGTCTGAAGCCTCTTCATTTCTTCTCATATACCCCTCCCTAATAAATCTCTTGTTTATCTTGTTTTAATGTCAGCTTCTTGTAGGACCCACACTAATGCAAGCAAATGTACAGAAGTGATTTTCTGTTGAAATATCTTGGTTCTATTAGCAGGAGAACAGTAAACAGAATCTAGGAGGCAGAAATGACAGATATGCACCAAGGTCATATCTATAAAATGACCCCTCATGGTTTAAATAAACATTCATTTTCTATAATATATGTTCTTACAAATTTCTTCCATACATCAAACAATTCTTCCTTTCCCTATGCCTCCCTAAGTTTTTTTAGATCTTTAGAGAGAGGGTTATACATCTTTGTTTTCCTATGAACATTTTTGCAACTATATCACTGATTAGATAGATAGACAGACAGACAGATGAATACACACACTCATAGAAAAGGCTTTTACATATCTGGAAGATACAGTGAATTAATAGATCACTAAATAGCCCCTACTTTATCAAAGGCCCTATGATGAGGCATCCTTTCCAGGTTGAAAGTTATCTAAGCAAGTATTTTATTTAGATCTTTCATACTACTCATATCTGTTTATTCTATTGGTTTTGAATTACCGTAAGATGTGAGGAAAGAAAGATTTCTGGAACTTAAAAGCAAAAATTTCCTTCATTCCTTTTACAGTTTTGAAGGATGTAAATGAATGAACAATAACTATTTTTCACTGGTCTTTTATTTATTAGAGAACATGAAAGTGAATTCTAAAAACTTGTATTTTAAAATCTGTATGTTACAATACTACCTCAACTCCATCATCCACCTAAAAGGAAGGCAAATAGTTATTTCAGTATATTTTATAAAGAAGGACATTTAGATAGAGTTAATAACTTGTTCAAAGCCACAAAACAAGCCCTCACAGTATGTTCTTCTGATCTCTAGTCTTGTACAGGAAATGTTCTTACTTCCTATCCATAGGCCCCATTTTTGGACCCATACACCACCTTCTATAGGGATCACCATGTCAACAGTAACATTGATTATCGATGCTCAGAAATTTATGAAATTAATATTAATGTTTGAAAATATTAAGTCAATGCATATTGTTTTCCCCTTAAGTATTATTCTCTAGCAGCTTTCTACTTTTGAAGATGTGCCAAGTTTTATCAATCCAGGGCAATGGAGGAGGACAGAAATTTTCCTTCTTAAGAAAGGAAATGGGCAAAAGGAAAGATTTTTCTAATGCTGCATAGGATAGTAAATACTAGGCTAGAGGCATGCTTTTGTATTACAGATTAAACATTTAATGCAAGAGAAGCAAAAGAAATGCTGCCCTTATCTTGCACCGAGGAAAATTGTGGGGAGAAAAAAAGGAGAAAATAAAACATCAGAGACTGAGCACCAAGTTTCACCAAACCCTGGCCAGGTATCAAATAGTCAAGGGAAAGGCCAAGTTCTCCTTTGAACTCTGGGAAAAGATAGCCAGACAGAGTAATTCTGTAACGAAAATGGATCATCCCTTGCACAGTCAAGAATATTCCTTTTTGGTATGACTGTATTGGGAGATGATGGATTTACCAATATCCTAAATATCATCTTATAGCAGAGCATAGGAGAAGGGATAGAAATCTAAGAAACTAAGCATTTTCACCAACTGTATGAATAAATTAGCAATCGCTCCTCTAAACCACAATTTTACATCTTTCCCTCCTTGTCTCATTATTCCTAGAACCACAAATATAGGATAGAAGGCATCTTGCATTTAATTCCAGAAATTAAAAAGCTGTGGCAACACCATTCTAAGTCACTGATTTTGCAAAATAGCATGTATAGATATATGGATTTTGAGGTCTGAATGTTCTAGGTTAAAGTTCCAGGCCTCTCACAAATACGCTATTTGAACTTGAGAAGTTTCCAGATTGTCTTGATTTACCCATTGAAAAACAAAGATGATAATAACTCCCTTGACAGGTTATAAAAATATTAAATAAGATAAAACAAATACAATGCTTAGTAGATTGAGTGGTATACTAGCGATTATTTTTATTTTTATTATTATTATTATTATTATTACTATGAATGGCTTAGTTATCTCTTCCCAAGATAGGCAAACCTAGCTAGGCCAAAACATGAACTCTTGATATAGATGGGAAGTCTGTGAAGTGTTCTGCTTTTTTTTTTTTTTTGTACTTAAAACCCAGTACACTAATTTATGTAGTTCCATAATGACTTCAATCTCGCTCCTCAAAGGATAAATAGATAAGAAAAATAACAGGAACTCCAATACAAATCTCCCAGCACATTTCACCAAGTTAAAAAGCTAGGTATAAAATATATTCTTCTGTGGTTTTAACAATTCAGGTGGAATGAACAGGCTATTTTTCACACACACACACACAAAACCTAAAAAAATTATCCCTAAACTTGAACCTAAATTTTTGTGATATAAGATGATTAATTTTTCCCATCCTCTGTCATTTCTATGCTCCCTAAATTCCTGTATTCTGACCTAAGGCATAATGGCTCTTCTCAAAGATTTTTATTCTCCCTGTAAGCAAGAAATCCTGAAAACTTTATAAAAAAGCCTTTCTCACAAAATTCACAGACCATTTATATAAACTCAAGAGGTTTTTGCCATCCCAATATACATCTAGACTACTAGAAGTTAGCCCCAACTTGGCTGAGCCTCCAGACCTCTTGCAGTTTTCACTCATCACTAATTTTCTGGTCCAGTGGAGCATTACATAATTTCTTCCCAACCTTTCTACAAACCTATAACCCTTCTGAAAGGAGAAAATTAGATGCCATATTAGTGCAAACTCCCCAAAACAACAATATAAGCATCAATAACAACTGAGTAATCCAAGCAATAAAAGAAATTGGAAAAACAAATACTTGTGTTTATATACTGAACTATAAATAAAAGGAAAATGAAAACAAGAGAGAACCTTTCCCAGAGTATATTCAATGTACTCATGCAAATACTTACTGCTTTTTTCATGGTTTTGTGTTTGTGTGTGTGTGTATATGGTTATTTTACAGATTTTTTACTCAAATTCAGCCTCCCCATAAAACGACTTTCTCTGCTCAGTCTACTTTCTCTGTTCTCAATTTTTAAAATAAAAATAGATTTTGAAATAAATCTAAAAATAACAATATATTTTCCTAAGAATGAGATGATAGGGAAGCAAATGGGTTTCATTTAACATATTTGTGCTTCTCATTTGATTTTCACAAAAGCTCTTTGCATTCAATATTGTCCTACCCTTTCTAATGAATGCCACTAAATTACTAATTCAAGAAAAAAGCATGAAGTCTCATTTTGAGGACACCTTTCCTGTATTCAAAAAGTAAATAATAAAGAAATATAATTTCAGTAATCAAGAATACAGGTACTGGTTTTCTTTTTATAGAAAAAAATGTAGATGCTTACTGATATTGCAAAAGCTATGGCAAACAAAAAATATTACATGAAGTTCCCTTTCAGTTAAATATTTCAAATATGTGGTTTCAAAGCAAAATCTTTTCTCACAGTGGTGTTGATTTTCCCCTCCTCAAGGAGCAGTCCATTGTAAACATAGATACTTCTATCCAACATAGATAATAGGAAATTGAATTACAAAGTTCTTACAAATAGAATATTTTCAACAATGCATCTCCAGAGCAAATGGGGGGAGGGGCACAAATCATACCATTAAATTCAGATACAGAATATTAAAGGTTTCTTTTAATTGCAAATGAGATTATAGTTGCAATGCCATTATTGTAGTTTAAGGGCTAACACCACAATCTGATGAGATAGGTTCTCAAATCCTATGCAATTTGAAGACCTAAAAGACGCTGGCTTAAAAGATACCACTTGGAAAACAGACATTGGTTCATGGGTATCTAATTTTTCTTGTATTCTAAGAGAATAAAGAGTTACAAAAAAACACATTTTTTCTGGTTATTAAATGCAATGTTCCTTTCTCTTTGAGAAATAAGGTCATTAAAAACAGTCATACACTTTACTAGAGAGAATAGTTCTGTTTGTTGTATAGATTTTTTCTCTTACCTACATTTTCAGGTTGATTGCCTTTAATGTCTTCCTGACAGCCTTTTCCCTCTAATTGAGGTAAAATGGGAAATGAACAAAGCTTGTTCAGGATTTTGTGATTAAATAGGCAAATAGGCATAGTTTTCTTGGGATGGAGAAAAAAGATATGAGTTAGAGTGCCTAAAAAAAATTCATGGAGCAGTTGAAATTGAGTTAGGCCCCTATAGGCTAGAAGAATTTATATAGGTAGAGAGTACAGAGAGCTATATAAAAGAGAGCAAAGGGATTGAGATTGAAAGCAGCAAGGGTTGAGTAGAGACAATGAATAAACCTATCTCACTGGACTGGATAGTGTGTCTGATTAAAAGGCGAGGTGCAGTTCTATGATACTTTATTCAAAATTCCAAAATACAAAAAGCTTTGAAAATCAAACTTTTTTTTAACCTAGTATGAAAATTATAATTAATCCTATTAGGAATTTAGAGAATGAAGAAAAAAGCATTGAACTTTAACTCTCTGCCTACTATGTGCAAGATATTGTATATGGTGCTTTATATAAGTAAATTATTTTATTCTTTTAAGCAACATATTCATTCACACAGACATTAATTGAAGTGTACATCTGTGTGCTACACCTAAAGCAAAGAATTAGGAATATAAACCAAATAAGATATAATTCTTATTGTCAAGAATATATAGTCTAGTGATAGAGGAAATGAGTTTTTTTAAAAAGCATAATGTAGTAAGTTAAGTGCTTTGATAAGGTATTTTCAGAATTCTTCTAGATTGTCAAGAGAAAGCCTTCCTCATTGCCTGAACTCAGTTTTCAAGTTGATAAGTAGTAGTTAACTAGATGCAGGAAAGGATATTTTCGGCTAAAACAATATTATTAGTAAAGTCAGACTGGTATGGAAAGGCAGCATATGCTTAGAAAAGTGCAAGAAGTTGGATGACTGGAATGAGGGGTTTGTATAGGGGATAGATATTTTTAAAAGGTGTGTAGTTCTGTGAGAAAGTAAAAATGCCAAAATTAGATTGACCAGTCATTCTGGATAATATGTTGTCTTTCAGGGTGCATTTGGCAATGTCAGGAGATTTTTTATTGTCACAACTAGCTGGTGATGCTATCAGTATCTAGTGGTTAGAAGCCAGGAAGGCTGTTGAACATCTTATAATGTATAAAGCACTTCCACCCAATCCTGCAACAACAAAAAAAATTATCTGGCCCAAAATGCCAATAGTGCTCAATTTGATAAACCTTGATGTAGACCCATATGTGCTAACCCAAAGAGTCAGAGCTTTATCTGGGAAGTGCTGATAAACCATTGAAGGATTTTTGGCACTGCAATAACATACTTTTTGTTTATAAATATCATTATGGCAACCGTATAGAGGCTGGATCAGAAACTCAGGGGAAACATCAGGGCAAGAAGACCAGCTTTTAACCTATTTCATCAGTCTAGTAGAAAATTGAGGGTGGCAGCAAAGGAGGATAAAAGGAAAGGACTAACAAGGAGTGATAAATGAGATGGAATCCACAAAGCTTAGTGAGTGTGTGAGGCTGGGAATGGAAAGAATCTAGGAAGACTCTCAAATTTCTGGACCGAGCAACTGGAACAAATGGGCAATAAAGGAAAGGAGGCAGTGTTGGAGATGAAAGATGACGAGTTGAAGTGCCTGAAAGATATATGGAGATAACCAGCAAATAGTTGGGTGCATGATCTGAGCAAAGTTAAAAGGAAAGAATAACTAAATGCAGTTAGGAAATTGAAATAGCACTTTCGGTGTAGTAGTGCCAATGGTGATGGTTATAGTAGCAGATGGGGAAAGTTGAGGACCAGACTTTGAGTGTTTAGGAGTAAATGTAGATAAAGCAGAATATACCTCTTTAAGGAGCACTTTGCATAGGTAAGCAAGCTGAGACTCAGAAAGTTTTAATATATTTCCCAAAGTCACATGACTAGCTAGAGTCAAACCTCAGAAAACATACTCCTCCAGGTTATTTCCCTATACAACCCTTTGCTGACTTCAATCCAAGAGGAGGAAACATGAAATGATTTATCAGAGTTCAAGACATTTATTGGACCGTGTTTAATAGCTTCATTGTCAATAAATATAAAAATATGATCTATATCTTCATCTACTCTTCTTACACAAGCAATTGAATACAGTGGTTAAGAATACTGGTTCTGTGATAACTGCAAGGAAAAACAGATAAAAATATATCCAGGTAGAAATGAGAAGGTGACCAATAAAGCACAACACAAAAATCAAATAAGTGTAAAAGTAGGCATTAATGGTCATGAGGGACAAAAAGGTGTAAGACCCATAAAGGCTAAATAGCAAAATGACAAAAGAAAGTCCTGCATTATCAGTAGTTGCTTTAATGTAAATGGACTAAACAGTCAAAAGTCAAAGGCAATCTTTGCCTTTCTAGTCAAAAGGCAGAGATTGGCAGAATGAATAATAATAATTTAAAAAAATGCATGACCCAACTATATACTGTTTGCAAGAGAATCAACTTAAATTCAAAAGATGTAAAACAATATAACATATAAGGAGTATTCAAAAAGAACTGGGGTAGCTATACTAATATTAGATAAAATTTAAGTCAAAAACTGCTAAAAGGAACAAAGACTATAATTATATATTGATACAGGGGACAACAAGATATAAATATATATGCAACTAACAGTAAAGTCCCAAAATATATCAAGCAAATACTGACAGAATTGAAGGGAGAAACTGATGGTTCTACATTAATAATAGGAGACTTTAGCATACCACTCTGAATAATAGATAGAACATTTAGTAAGAAGATCATTAAGGATATACAAGACATGAATGATACTCTAAACCAACTAGACCCAACAGATACATATAGA
>PVKH010016519.1:0-15710 GCA_004027955.1 Chaetophractus vellerosus
TTCCAGCTTCTGGCTGCTTCACATGACCTCTTTATAAGGACTCCAGTAAAAGGATTAAAACCCAACATGATTCAGTTGGGCCACACCTTAAGTGAAGTAACCTCCTCAAAAAGTCCTACTTACAATGGGTTTATACCCACAGGAATGGGTTAAGAGTAAGAATGCATTTTTCTGGGGTACATAACTCCAAGTAACCACACCTACAGAAAACTGCACAACAATTGTCCAGAATTATCATTCTTTCCAGGGCTTCCCTGCTATCCTCACCACAGAAGATAATCTCACTTGTAATCAGAACTTCGACTTTATGCTGATTTTTTTCAGTAAACATACATCTCTTTTTATCATAGAAGTATTGCAATTCTGATAATATCAAACTAAGCAACAGACTAACCACAGAAATGTTGAATAAAAACTGAAAAAAATAAAGTAATCTGAAACAAATTACTGAAGACAAATGAAAAATATATGTCCAAGTTTCAAGTAAAGGGTGGCACATAAAAAAACAATAATCTGGACACTTGAGGCCATTACTCCCATACACTGTCTACCAATTGGAGACGAGATGGCTGAGAAACTGAAAATTTTTTTAAAAATTTCAAATGGCAATGAGTACCAGAATTAGAATTCAGGGTTTGTGAAGTTAGTAGCTTTCTGGTAAACTGTTCATGGATTCTCTTGGGATAACCAATTGATTATTCCCAAGAAGTAAAACTGAACCAAAAATGAAGTCCTTACAGAGACAGAAGCCCAGTTTAATTCTTCTAAATTTATGATTGGAGTAATGTAATCTCAGATTGCTAATGCCCCTAGCCTCCTGACAAAAGCAAATTAAATCTTCCTTGAAGGAAGGTAACATCATGCATAACATTATCTGTACAGTTTTATATAAAGTGTTAAGCACTTATAAAAGAAACAGTAACATGAGGAAGCAAGATAAAATGTCTCAGGAACCAAGAGAAACATAAATATAAACAATCATGTAGGGGATCCGTATTATGAAACTATGTGGACTTTAAAACAAATATGAATAATATATTCACAGAAGTAAAAGTCAAGAAAAAGAGTTTGAGCCATGAATTAGAACCATTCAAAAATGACTAATGAAAAGTTTAGGACTTAAAATATAGACCACCTGGGCAAATTAGATACAGATAAAAAGAGATTTAATGAACTGGAAAATAGGTGAGGAAACATTGAAAATGAAGCATGGAGAGGCATAAGAATGGAAAATATGTTAAAGAAGATGAAAATAACAGAAGACAAGGAAAATTGTCTAATATACCTATAAGTGAAACCCAGGAACAAAAGGATGTTAGATGGGAGCAGAAGAAATGTTTGATGAGATAATAACTATAAATTTCCCCCAAATTACGAAACCCCAAACAAGGCATATATTCTTAAAGAAAACCCCACTTATCTACATCATAGTTAACCTACTAAAAATTAAATATGAAATTCTATAAAACAGCCAATAAAAATACCTATTAAAATAAAAGGGGCACAAATAAGACAAACAACTGACTTAGAAGAGAAGCCAGAAGACAAAAGAATGGTATATTCTGAGTCCTAAAAGAATGTAACTACAAACCTAGAATTCTTGATTTGCCAGGGCTGTTATGAAAAATATCACACACTGGTTAGCTTAAACAGCTAGAATTTATTATATCATGGTTTGGGGGCTAGAAGTCCAAAATCAAAGTCTCAACAGGGCCATGCTCTCTCACAGAGTCTATAGCATTCTGGTTCTGGTTTGCTGCAATTCTTGGGATTCTTTGACCTGCATCTCTATCTCTGTCACATGGTGATCAGTTTCCTTGGTTTCATCCTGTGGCTTTCCTTAAATCTTTAAAAAATCTCATTCTCTGACTACATCTTAATATCCTTGGCCTCATAAGAACTCCAGTAATATGAACTAAGGACCACTCTGACTCAATTTTAACCCATCTATATAGGATCTTCAAAGATCCTATTCACAAATAAATCCACACATTAACTATTAATAATATTTTTCAGGATCCTATTTACAAGTAGGTTCACAACCATATGACCTGAACATGTCTTTTGTCAGGGAAATTATTTAATCCCCAATACCCAGAAAAATTATCCTTTAAAAATATGCTTGAATTCATCACATTGATAGTATAAAACTAATGAAACTTTAATTCCATATGTGAATAGAAACATATAGAATTAAAGATACAACAACCAAAACATTATACTGAAAAGGGGATTAAATAGAGTTTCTAAATGTTCTGAGAAATCAAAGTGTTCTTGGGTATTCTCTGAAAACAGAGTCATTGAATGTTTGGGAAAGACAGGGATGTTGGCAATTTTTCTGCTATTTTTATGGATGAATTAATTTTGTGATTAGAAGCTGTAAAGTTTTAATTTGTGTATTTTTCTACATGTCTGTAATGTGTCATTACAATTGTTTAAAATAAAGATTTGAAAATTTAAAAATAAGGGAATAAAAAGTAAACTAACATATGTAAATCAGTAAATGACCTTAATTGTTGTTTGATCTCTACCTACCTCCCTATTTTTCCTTTTTGGCCTCAGTAAACTTATTTAAAAACTAATATAGTCTTCTGATTTCAGAAATAATCCAGTTGAGCTAAACTGAGTATAAATAGTGCATAAAATAAAACACATATTCTTTGACTGTATTGCTGGTCTTACAACAAAGTGCAGAAATATTCTAAAAGGGAAAAAAGCAAAAGAAAAAAAAGTTAAAAGTAAAAGAAAAATCCTGAAAACAAGAATTGTAACACTACCCTATTAACCATGTCTGCTCCTGACATTGTTGGCCTTTTTTAGTAATCAAGGGACCTAGGTCTTAACTCTGAACAATGTATGGATTTAGAAATGAGACTATTACATAAAGCTGGAATCTACAAGACCAAACTCATTGAAAGGTACTATAAAAATAAATCTACATGTCTGAAAAATAACACTACAAAGAGATATTTGACTCTCTTGACCTAGGTTCTGCATGGATGAAGAGTTTCTTTGGCTTAGAGAACACATACTTCCCTTTGCATTGGTTCAAATTTACATGATTAACGTAGTTTAGAAAATCTCAAGTAGAAAAAATAATTTAAGCTGTCCAGGGTGTATCCCAAACCAGCCAACAAAATCAAACTATAAACATCTACTTTGTAAAGACTTAATTCGGAACACATTATAGAATCTAACATTAACCTGCAAATGCCCTTTTCCAGTTTAATATACACACACCAGATAAACCACAGGAGAACATTAACTCAGAAATTAAAATTGCAAATTACATGAGGATACAAGTCATTATAGAGGAAAGAAGCAGGATCAACTTATCAAGAAATTCAAGTAAGGCAATTATCAGATACAGAATATTATAAACCTATCATTATACTGTTAGAGAAATAAAAAGGGATAAAGTAATACTACCAAATTACAAGATCTCTAAGAATGGCCAGGCAGTTTAGGAAAAAAAAAATCTCCAAATAGAAGTTCTGGGTATGAAAAGTATGGGCACTGAAAGAAAAACCATAGAAAATTTGTCAAATAACTGATTAGGGAACTGAAATGCAGCTAAGGAATTATCCACAATGCAAAAGAAACAAAGAGGTGGAAATTAAGAAAAAGAAATATAGAAGACAAAATGAGTAGCAGAAGGAAAAAAAAGAAAGAAAGAAAATCGAATAGAGAGAATTTTAAAGAGATAATGACTGAGAAATTCCTGGTTTCCCTAGAAGACACAGATAATCAGATTTAAGAAGGAAAATAATACAAAAAGAATAAGTAAAAAGAAATCTACAACTACATATATCATAGTGAAAGTGTCATAACCAAAACAAAACAAAACAAAACAATCTCAGAAACAAAAGACAGGGAGCAATCACAACTCTGACTGCCAAAAATGGGAATCTGAAAAAAGTTAGATAACATTTTCCATATGCTGAGAGAAAATAATTGGCTAATGTTAATCATTCTATTAATGTTCTAGAATTTTATTGAATGGAAATAACTTCAGTTCAAACATTTTTAGTCTTCTCATTCAGAGCTAGTTTCAAATTAAATATATTCTCTTACATAAGAAGTTAAATGAAAGAATATTTATTAATAAACGAAAAGCCATGGGAATTTATAGAACTATAAATTAAAATTAGATTAAAAATATATTGTCCTTTAAATTACTAAAATTTTCATTTTATTATTTACAGCTGCATGAAAGGGATATGATCTATCTCCTATGACTTTTGAAAACTATATTTTGTTGATTTTAACCACTGATACAGACAATTCATTTTTAAAGTTAAAAGAAAAAAGTCCATGCAAAAGAGGTAAAGAAATAGTTTGTCATATAATATCTTGATAAAAGGAATTTGTATAACTGTTTATTTGTGACCTAATCAAAAGTTTTCAAAGGCAGAGCAGACATTTGGTTTTTAAAGACAAAATAAGGAAAAGTGTACTGATCTCTATACAACATCTGAAGTTTAGTTGTTTTTTATGCATTCATCCAATTCATTTAATAAGATATTGCCTTAGTTTTTGCTAAGCAGTTATCACAAAATAGCACAAACTGGTTTTGGCTTAAACAAAAGGAATTTATTGGCTCAAGGTTTCAGAGGCTAGAAGGTTCGCTTCCCCCCAGGGTCAGCAGCCTTCTAACTGGCTGCTCTGGGCTCCTTGGCTTTCCGGTCACCTGGTACCATCCTCTTCTTTCCTTTCCAGCTTCCCTAGGCTTCTGGCTCCTTCCTGTGGCTTTCTCTCTCTCTATGTCTGAATTTCTTCTGCTTATACAGGACTCCAGTAAATCGGATTAACGTTTTACCTTATTTATTTGGCTACACCATAACTAAAATAACATCAAGAGATCCTGTTTACAGTGGTGCACACTCACAGGTATGCAAATTAAGACCAAGAGCATGTCTAAATTGGGGCATATAATTCAATCCACTCAATGGTCTTTTTATCCATTCAAACAAAGTTATCTATAAAATAATACTATATCACTCTTCTAGTCACGAAAATAAATTTCTCCATCCAGCGATAAATTGCTTCATTCCTCTTTCCCAAATAAATGCAGCAATATTTGTGGAACTTCCATTTCTTAGCAGAGATCCCCAGAGACTGAATAAATAAGTACATGTAAATAATAGAAAATATTGTTTTCTCCTGTCATTTTAGAGCAATTATACTTTATTGGAAGAGAATCTAAAGGAGTTTGTGTAACATTTATATTAAAATACACTCACAACTACTTGTCCTTCAATCATCACATCACTTGAGAACCACATTTTAAAAGTGCATAAATATTTCCATAATATTACAATTGATTTTAATGAACATTAGTCTTCCAAAATTAGTTTATAATATTTTGCTCACATATAAGAAAATAATGCAACTTTCACCATAATTTTAAAGAACCTTTATTTTTAGTCCTTTCCTTGATCCATCCCACCAGGAAATAAAATGCTTGTTCTTGGCAGTTAAACATGCTCTGTAGTCAGACTGCCTGGATTCATGTCACTTACTGTGTCACCTTGGACAGATTATGTCACCTCTTTATGCTTGTCTCCTCTCTCATAAAATTGGGATAATATTAGTACAGTTGAAAATGTGATTGTGAGGGTTAGATTAAATCCATAATGCTCTAAGAATAGTGGCTAGCACACAGAAAATGCTCAATAATATTGATTACTATTATCATTTTTATAATTATACACACATTTTATTCACTAGACACAAGGACAAAGTTGAAAACAAACAATTATTGAGCTGCTACCATTAGGTAACATTACGCTGCTTGATTTCATAAATCTTATCTTATTCTTTGAGAAAGGCATTGTTAGGTTCCTTATAGTTGAGGCACTGTGGCTCAGAAAGGTAAAGTAATGTTCTGAGATACTGGAAAGTGGCAAACACAGGACTCAATCTTGGATCTCTGACCTCAGAACTTTTCATTTCTTTTCCATCCCACAAAATCTATCCTAAGTATTGAGACCTGGTTCTTATTAACCAACTTTTAAGGTTCTAGCCTTAAGTTCCGCAAGATGGAATGCAAGATCATTTGTCATTTTATTGGCATTTTCTAAGTAAAAGTATAACAAAATAGAATGTATATGATACCTGCTCCCTATCAAAACACATTAGATTTTTTTTCCAGTTCATTGTTTGAAGTTTCTATATTCACAAATCTCCTCCAAGGAACTTTTTAACATAAACCATAGATGGTTATCTAAATTATTTTAATCATTATTTTTAATTTTGAATGTAAAAATCTGCCATCACCTATTTTGCTTAATTATATCCATAGTCATATAAAGAGTAAAAATGGGTTCACACCAATAGGTCCACGGGTTAGGACATGAACATGCCTTTTGGGGGTGAGATGTTTCAATCCTCGACAGCTTGTTATTGGGTGAGATGTCTAACCTGGGGGAAACTGACCTTATAAATCCAACTTACTTGATTGTCTAACCTATTTGATGATGATATTAATAGTGATAGATTTAATAGGTGAATTTAGACTTGTGTACTAGTACACAATTTTATAAGTTTACATATATCCCATACACTATATTGTATGAATGGCCTCCATTTCTGTTTGCTTGGATAATCTTCCCAGGCAACTGACACATCTATAAGAGTTGTAGGACTCAAATGAACTTTTACATCAAAGATCCTTGAGATTTGTGATTTTTACCAAACCACCCTTTTTTTTTTACTCTTAAATTTCAAAAGACTCTTCATTAGATTAAGTAAATAAGTGGAATGGTATTCCATTCACCTGATTTATTTTAAGGACTCATTCAGATGTTTTATAGAATTCCATGTTTCATTACTCTCTGAAGACTACTTCACCACTACCATGACTCTTAATAGAATAATAAAAATGAGAACAACAAAAGAACATGCACTATTTAGGATATTACAAAGTAAGAAAAAAGTTGGGAGACAACCAAGTAGATGGCCAAAAAGCTGTCTGAAAGCAAAAACAGTTGCTAAAAGTCTCTGGAATAGACCAGAAATATAAAAATCAGAAAATAATAACTAGGGTAAGTCAGTGCTTCTCAGTATATTCCTCTCAGGAACCACAGAGAGAAGTGTATCCCAAGAATCTACAAGCACAGACACTCCAATTTTGAAATTAATTCTCATTTATTTTTGACAGGTATAAATTTTGAAATTAATTCTCATTTATTTTTGACAGGTATAAATTTCTCATCTACTTCATAATATGATCAAGTTTAACACAGAAATATATTTATATTATGTATCAGTTAAAATACATAACATTTTCCCCAAAAATATGTCATCCCAAGGTATTCCATAATTTCACTTAATCCTGACCCATCATCAAGGATTCCCTAGCACATGTATACCATGATTAAGGAATAACATTAGACTTAGGTCTTAGGTGAGCTATGCAGTTTAAGCCTTCAAGAAGCTTAAAATCTACTGGAGCAGATAGGTGAGTGTGCAATTTTGATGGAAGGTGAAACACTAAATACTCTGGAAATATAGGATGAATGCTTATAGCAGTCTTATGAGGGCAGGATGTCATTAAGAAATGGTTTCTGGAAAAAGTGATAGCTAAGATTGGACTTGAAGGCACAGTGGAAGGTCATGTGCAAAGTCATGTTGGTAAAAAAAATCTGTATGGACTTCAATATGCTTCAAACTATTATGTGGCTGAACTTTAGTGACAATTATAATGGCAGTGATAGGTTTGGTGGTCATGATCAGAATGCGGTAGGGATAGTGACAGAGAAGCCCAGACCAATAGAAGTTCACAAAGGAATTTGAATATAGACTTTCTCGTTACTTCCACCTCTGCCCCGAGATGCTAAAGGATTATAACATGTGAGAGACTTCGAAAGAGCTACATCTTATAAAGAGTACTCTGATCACCTTGTAGGGAACTGATTACTGAGGAATGACAGGAGGTGTAAAGACCAGTCAATAAACTGTTGAAATAATCCAAATGAGAGAGTA
The DNA here is from genome assembly GCA_004027955.1 of Chaetophractus vellerosus. Taxonomy (NCBI): domain Eukaryota; kingdom Metazoa; phylum Chordata; class Mammalia; order Cingulata; family Chlamyphoridae; genus Chaetophractus; species Chaetophractus vellerosus. Next base: position 7,987 of record PVKH010016519.1, read on the forward strand.
TGAGGACCTAAATTAGGTTAGTAACAGTGGTTATGTAAAAAAGAAATATATCTAACATATTAAGAAGTTTGATGCATGGGACCAGAACTGACTGGAAATGAGGTGAGAGAGGAGTAGAAGATGACTTCCAAGTTTATAGAGTACTTGGGAGGTGGTGCCATTTAGAGAAATAAGAAATAGAGAGGAAAGAGGGAAAGATACTAAATTCACCTTTGGATGTTGTAGTAGGTGCTCTTCCAGCTTCAAATGAAGCAGGGCACAGACATGTAACGTGGCTGCAATACTTTCCCGCAATGGGCTTTAATTCAAGAGCTGATGACAAAGCCACCAGCAGTGGGGTATGCTCTGTCTCTTTCTCTCAATCTCTTACTACTAGTAGAATAGTAGTAGGGTGGAAGTAGCTGCAAGATCACTTTCTCAGTGCCAAAATGTTGCCTTGTGTTTAGTGCTCAGTTTTGTTGGTAGAAGTTTCTTCAATGAAATCATTCTACATTACAGTTTGGGCAACTATTCCTAGCTGATTAGTCTCAACCCTAGTTCTTTGTCCCCCTCGAAATTATTTTGATCTAACAAAATTTCCATTGAAATGATCTAGAGCCAGATTCTGTTGTTTGCACCTAAGAATTATTGCTCAACTCAAGAAGTAATATTTAGGTAACTGTAGTGTATACAATTAAAAATGTTGGGGGCCGGCCGTAGCCCAGTGGATAGGGCGCCGTTTCACCACATGGGAGGCTCCGGCTCTGGGTTCGGTTCCCGGGGACCTCTCTGGGCGGGCAGACCGCCTTGAGAACGGCAGGCCACTGTGGGCGGGGCAGAGCCACCATGGGCAGGGCAAAAAGCTACCATGGGCAGGGCAAAGCTGCCCGTGAACAGAGCAGAGCCGCCCGGGAACGGAAGCAAAAGCCGCCCGGGAACGGAAGCAAAAGCCGCCCGGGAACAGAAGCAAAAGCCACCCGCGAACGGAGCAGAGCCGCCTGTGTAGTGAGCTGACTCGGCGCATCACTGCAGCAGGGGGAGACAGAGCAGACAGAGAAGAACACAAAAATGAACACAGCAAGAGCAAGCAGAATTAAAGGGGGGATACGTAACCAAAAATAAATAAATAAATAAATAAAAATCTTTTTTAAAAAAATGTCAATGGGAAGTATGAATTCATGTGTCTTGGACACAGGAAAACAAAACCTGCTAGGATGTATATGTGGCAGTGCTGAGGATTTGGCTTCAAGGTGAAACCATGAGAATTAAGGTCCTAGAAGTGGCAGGTAGTGATAGACTCACAAACACAGGTGAAGAATTGACCTCAGGCTGGGATGGATACCTTGTTCTCTAAGAAAGAAATACTAAGGCAGAAGTTGAACAGCTGTGTTCCCACAGAACCATTAATACCAATGACTGATTTTTCTTTTCTCAAATGCTACGAGTTTTATAATGATAACAAAACCCTCTCCTACAATCCAGGACTTCAGCACAAAGAATTCACTTTTAATATAAGCTATTAAAAATACTTGTCTGCATATCTGCTTCACGTCAAAGTTGACTTCACACCATTTATCCTGCAAGAGCCATGTCTCTGTGATGAGTAGAGTATGTGATATACAGCTTTTATGATCAGACTTCTCTCCTCCACTTTATACCTGACCTCAGTAGTGATACTGGCAGAGTCAAATACAACAGAAAAAGCAACTAGTTTCCAAGCAAATGCAAGAATTAAAGGAACTCAGAAGCTTCAAACCCAATTTTAACAGAAATTCCTGATTTAGATGGTGTCTGACAAAAACAGGAAAAGTTAAATGAAGATCAATTGAAATAAGTATAGATTACTATATGAGGGATTGCAATACTATTTCTAGATTCTTCTTTTGTCCTCAACTATTCTGAATTCTTTACTATTTACCTTTAATAGCAAATGCTGGTTTAGTTCTGGTAATTAAGAGCTGTGTGTTTTTAGGTGTGTATTACAATTGGCTTAACTATTTCTCTTTTACAAAATAAGGACTAGACATTTGAAATGAGAAAGAACATACTATCACCAATTAGTTTTGTTTTATAGTTCTTTGCAGACGCTTATCTTCTTGCTTATATAAGATTATGTTTTCATTATCTTTTTTTCATGTCTTTAGATATCTTAAAGTGCAGGAAACACGCCTTAGTAAGTTTTGAAAATTGAGAAGTTAACATAGGATTTGACATTTATTAGACATTCAATACGTATTTTGTGAAGGAGAGAATGAAGGAATCAGAAAACCATCAGAGAGAAATTTTGCCCATAAGGAGGTTAAAAGAAGGATATTTAGTCTGTTAGGAAAGCTAATTCATGTGCAGAATTCATTTTAATAACATGTTTATTGAGCTCCTAGTAAAGTGCCAAGCATTGTGTATGTAAAAATGTAGTGACCCTCATTTGGTAGGCTGCAATCAGGGAAAGGATTATTTGAGAGATTGTCAGGAAAATTCTATCTCTATCCTCACAATGCATTTCAAAAACCGCAAACATTTCTTAGTATAACAAAAATATTTTATTTCTTACTTGTAAAAATGGAAGGAGATGAAAGAAAAGAAATCTATTCTAACAAGAATTCATTAAATCAGTGCTACATTGAGAAATTTGAGATAGCTTAGTCTTTGGAAGCATTCCCAGTCGCTAAGAAGTAATCAACATCAGATTTGCACAGTATTCACCTCCTTTTTGAATATAGATTGAGTTAAAAAAACATGATTCTCCCAATTGCTTTTTGAGAAGTAAGGATCACCTCGTTCAGAACTTTGACTGATTCCATATGTTGTTATAACGTGCAATATAAACTTAAGGATTGGTTAAGGATGCTTCGAAAATAATGCCTGAAATTAGCAGATGACATTAAAATGATTCAATGAAAATGCTAATTTTATGCTTGTACCCTGCTGTTTAATGATTGACTCTGACAAAAATATAATTAATTTTTGCCATCTATTTTGTTAGAGTTATTTTAAAGCCAAGGGCATAATTTATGCAATTAAATAAAACCTTGATGTTTTCAATCAAAAAAGCAAAACACTCCAAGTAATATGGATCAAACCTTGTGGAAAAGCAAGTTGCCGCATAACATAGCCACTTCATTCCAAATAGGTAGCTTCACAGCTCTGAATTTCAATTAATGCTACCCTTCAGTAGGCTCATGCTTTGATAATTAGGTTGGACCTGTGTCAAATTTATTTAAATGAGAAATCAGCTTTCAAAGATAAAAACAAGCACCAATTTAGAGGTCGGCTTTCAACTTTTTAAAGATTTGTCTTTAATTTGGAAAATTTTCAAGTACTCGGAGAAGCTGAAGAGAACGAACATCTGTATACCCCTCACCTACATTCATCAACCATTAACGTCCTCTCCACCTGCTCCATCTCCCCTTCTCTCTCCAAATGAATGCTCTAGATATCAAAACATTTCACTCTTAACTATTTCAGTATGATCTTCCATGACAAGGGCATTTTCCTACTCACCCAAAACATCGTTACACTTATGAAAATCAACATTATTTTAAAAACATGATACAACGTGCTTATTGCAAAGATGTCATTTACAGGTTTTTTATTTTCTTGTTTGCTTGTATACCCTACTCAGGATCCAGTCAAGATTGATGGATTATCTTGGGCTATGTCCCTTTAATTTATCACAATCTAGAAGAGTCTCAGAGCTGTTGACTGTTCTTCATACTTAATTCCTTGAAGAGTCCAGGAGCTTTGTCTTGCAGAATATCCCTTATTTTGAGAGTGTATGTGTGTGTATATACATATATATCTTTATCATTTGATTAAATTAAACATTCCTGGCAAGACCACCACATGAATGATATTGGGTACCTCCCACTATACCACATTTGGAGGCAATTAATGTTGGGTCTTTCCACTGTTGGCAAAGCCAAGAGTAACACCCATATCTCTCCATTGTCAAAACACATTCTCTCCTTGGTGTTAAAATTCTTTAGTACATTCTCCGAAGCCTGTATTTTTTTTTCCTATCCTCTTTTGTTTTAATTCAATGTATTATCATCTATTACCTTCATTATTCATTTTAATACCCAAATTCACTCAAATTTGGTGAGTGGAAGCCCCTACAGGCCAGTTCCTACTTCTGTTTAGCATGATACCATTAGTCCTTGAGTACTTCCTTGCTCTCTGATCAAACAAGATGTTCCAAGTTCACCTGAGCTTTTCCTTCCACAAACAGAATCTTTATTATAAAGGTCCTTCCTTTATAATAAAAAATGGCATTTAAAAAGTAAGATCTGGGCACTAGATTTGTACCTTTTCTTGGCAATCTTTAATTTCTTTTCCTCATTTTCTTAGCTAAGAACTCAGGTACAAAGCTAAACAGAAGTGATGACAGTGGATATCCTTGTTTTGCTACTAACCTAAAGAAGGAAGAAGACATTTTCACCTTTGAGTATACTAAGAACTGTAAGGGATTTTTGTAAATGCCATTTATGAGATCAAGCAAGTTCCCTTCTACTCAGTCTGCTCACAGTGTTTATCCTGAATGGGTGCTGCATTTCATCTAATTACTTTCCTGCACCTAGGAAGAAGAACCTCATGAGAAGAACCTAATGAGAAGGCTTTTCTCCTCCTAATGTTGTGGTAGGTTTTTTTTTTTTTAGATTTATTTATTTATTTATTTACTTTTATCCATTTTCAACGCCCCCCCCTCCCCCTCGCTTTTTGCTGTTTGTGTGTGTGTGTGTGTGTGTGTCTACTCACTGGGCAATTCTCTGTGTCCGTTTCCTGCCCTCTCTTCTCATCTGTCTCCTCCTGTCTTCACTGGGATTCAATCCTGGGAACCTCCACTGTGGGAAAGTGGCATCCTACTGCCTGCGCCACCTTAGTTCCTGGATTTTTCGGTGTGTCTCATCTTGGCTATCCCTTGTGTAACTCTCCTGTTACATCATCACCTTGCTGCATGGCTCTGTGGGGCCTACAGCACACCCATGCATGGGGCCTGGCTCACCTGCTCGCAGGACCTCAGGGGCTCACCCGCTTGTGGAGCCTGATGGCGCACCCATGTGCGGGGCCTGGGGGACTTACTCGCTTGTGGGGTCTGACGGCATACCTGCGCACAGGGCCTGGCAGCCCACGTGCCTTCTATATTTTTCTTTGTTTTTACCGGGAGGTCCCGAGGATTGAACCCAGTTCCCTCCAAATGGGAGACGGACGCCCAACCATTTGAGCCACATCTGCCCCCTATCATTTGATTTTTTTAAACTTTCTGTAAATGACTTAAAACTTACAGAAATGTAAGAATCAAAATGGTTCAAAGAATATCTATACATCCTTTATTCAGAATCACTTATTGTTAATATTTTATTACATTTCCTTTATTACTTGATATATGTATACATAATTTTTTGTGACGTATTTAAGGTCATTTACATACAACCTGGTCTTTGGGCCAAAATACTGAAGTACGCATTTTGTTAAGACTAGGGATATTTTATCTAATCACAGACACATCAAATGCAGTAAATTTAATATTGTTATAATACTTTTATTTAATCTACCATTCATATCCTAGTTTTGTTGATTCACCCCATAATAATGTTCTAGTATTTTCACCCTTCATTACAGACAGTATTCTAGGGTCAGGAATTGTAAAGTCATCATGTCATTTTAGGCTTTTTAAATCTGGAACATTTCCATAGTCTTATTTTGCCTTTTATGACTTTGATATTATTGAAGAATACAGCTCCCTTATACTTTATTAATAGAAACTTCCTGAGTTTAGGTTTTTCTGATGTTTTCTCATGATTTGATTTGGGTTTGTCTTCATACATGATGTTATGCTTTTCTCACGATATCACCTTTGGAGGCATTTATTTTCTACCTGTCCCTCCTTGATGATGTTAATTTTGATCTCCCTATCAAGCTGTTGTCTGATTTTTCCATGGCACAATTGCATTCTCTCCTCAGCAACCAATAAGCAGTCAGTGGGAAAATATTTTTAGACCATGTAGTTCTTGTAGGCCGATGAGTTTAGTCTCATCAAGGGAAGGTCTCAGGCGGTGTTACAGCTGGTCTACTTCAGTCCTTATCCCAGGACACAAGACTTCCAAGATTCCTCTTAGGAGGTCTTAAACTCTCACTCTGTCATCCCAAAACTATGTATTTGTTTAAAAACCTCTGCTCAGCTCTTTAGCATCCCAGTTGCTGCTTTCAGATATTCTTCTTATTATTTATTTTTATTTTTTGGAAGTGTATCCTTTCTGTGAACAGCTTAGGCACCCAAATATTACAAAGGAAAATTTCATGTAAGTTTTGGGGTCCACTTTTCAGTAGTTTAGCCACTTAGAAATTTTTGATATTTCAAATCTCTGCTGCCTCAGCCCATGAGACTGGGACTTTCTATTCAGACTCTTATTTGCCTCACTGATAAATGGCAAATGGCCTCAACAAACGAGAAAAAGGTAAATATGGAGTTCATGTCCATGTGCTTTCTTCCTCTCAAGGATCATAGCCCTCAAATTCTGACTTCCTTGGCTGATCTATGATTCACTCAAACCGGTATCTTATGTATTTTGCATTACAAAAAGATTTAAGAGATGATAGACGAAGGGGCTATAACATGGAGGCAACTGGTGGAACTCACGTGATGATGAGACGCTGCTCTGGGGCAGGCCTGATGTTGAGATGGCTTGGGCCATGAGAGTAATGAAGTTTTCTTAAGTCCATGACTAGCTGATTTTATCAGTTGACCGACAGTTTCTTAAACTCACCAAGGTACATGAACAAATCTACCCTGAGTTCCAGGAAAATTTTGGGAAACTCCGGATAGATATATTGAAACCTGATGAGCTCAAATCAGAATCAGCTAAAGTGAACTGGTGCCATTTGGCTTGAAGTTTATTGGGAAAATGGACAACTCTGACTATGGTACTTTGCTAAGACTAGATTACTCTCAGGCTACACTAAAGGAAACCATCTTTGCCCACAAGAATACAATTTTTTTTACCACTGAAACTGCACATAACCAGGAAGGCTCTAACAAATCAATTTACAGCAGGCTTCAGGACAAAAAAATGAAAGAAAAGAGCTGACAAAGGAGAGAAGGAGGTAACAGAAAAGGAGAAAGCCAACAAAGGAGGAGAAAAAGAGAAAGAAGCCGACAAAAACAACAAATAGAGTGAAACAGCTATATCAGGTAGATAGCAGACAGCACTTTACAAGCTGTGACTCATCTGAGTGCCAGGCCACGATCTGCACACACCCGTTTGGTTAAATTTATGTCTGTGCAACTGAAGAATGTGCAAAAGGACATCTTTCAAGCCTAATAATTAGGAGCTGTTCTGGTTATTCCTTTGTATGAACTGGCTCAAAGGCTCTATTCGTGGGGTTTCAGTTGATTGCTGCTTGGGATAGTGTTTCTTTGTTCACACCACTTAGTTAAGTAAGAACTTTTATAAATAAATTTCTGTCAGTTCTTTTTTTTTTTTTTTTTTTTTTTAAAAGATTTATTTATTTTATTACATATCTCCCCTTCCCCCCCGTTGCGGGGACACGCCGAGACTTGGTCACTGCGCAGGCGCGGCTTTTCCCCCGCTTGTGGGCGGCTTCTGCTTCCATCACGGCCGGCTCCAGTTCGCGGGTGGCTGGCTGTGCTCGATTTGCAGGCGACCTGCCCTGCCCGTGGCGGCTTTTGCCTGTCCGTGGCAGCTTTTTGCCCTGCCCACGGCGGCTCCGGCCCACCCATGGCGGCT
>PVKH010016520.1:0-15710 GCA_004027955.1 Chaetophractus vellerosus
ATCAATTCCATAGACAGAAATAGCAGCTATGTACAGCAGGGGAAACATAAGAGATCGAGAGATGAAGAATTTTCTGGTTTATTTGTCTGTTTTATTGTTATTATTATTGAAATAATAAAAATGCTCTAATAATGATTGAAGTGATGAATGCCCAACTATGTGATTGTACCAAATACCATTGACTGTACACTTTGGGTGAATTATATGTTTTATTAATATGTACCAATAAAATTGATTTGTTAAAAAAAATCAATTCCAGATAGCTTAAGAACTTAAATATGAAGGGTAAAACTTTAAACTTTTGAAAGACATATGGGAGGATAGGAAATACTTTTCTTTTAAAACACAACATAAAAATAAAGACCATAAAGGAAAGATTGTTAACTTTGACTATGTTCATCAAAATACAGTATGAAGAAAATGAAAAGATAAGCACAAACTTGGAGAAAATATTTGCGACGCATATAATCAGCAACAGATTAAGATCTAGAAGGTAGAAAGAATTCTTACAAATCTGAAGAAAAAGGCAATAGAACAGAAAAATAGGGGAGAAAAAAACCCACACAAAAAAACCCCACCACCAACTAAAAAACAACCGTGAGTGGTCATTTCACAGAGTAAGAAACACAATTTGCCAATAAACATAAAAATTCACTCAACCTCACTGGTAATCAGGCAAATTAAAATTTAAACCACAATGAGAAACAATTTCACATGCACGAAGCCTGGCAAAAAATTTAAAAGTCTAATAATACCAAGCGTAGGTGAAGAGGTAAATCTAGCAAACTCTCGTTGCTGGTGGTAGTGTAAATTGACACAACTACACTGGAAAATGATTTAGTATTATCTATTAAATTTGAAGATGTGGATACCCTATGACTCTGCAGTTACACTCTTCAAATATACACATACACATACACACCCAAAAACAAACATTTGGCCTCTGCAGCAAGAGGCATTGGAAAGAACATTCACAGCAGTGCTGTTCTAATAGGAAACAAGCCAGCAAACCAACAGGACAGTGGATGAGCAAATTGTGTAGATTCTTAGGCTGGAACACTGTGCAGACATGAAATGACTTGCACAAAGAGGAACCTCAAAACATGCTGTTGAGCAAAACAAGAAAATGCTAAGGTGCCCAAGAGTACACATACATACTGCATGACACCGTTTATATTTGATGCAAAAATATGAAATTATAAACCACATATTGCTCAGAATACATGGATGTGAGGCCAACTATAAAGGAAAGGAAAGGAATAACAAAGCCAGTATCCAGGGTAGTGGTCAGTCCTGGTGGGAGGAAGGAGCCTGGGGGCTCCAGGGATGTACAGGTGATGCTCTGAATCTTTTTTTTTTTTACTTTATTTTATACATTTAATAATTGAAAATATAAACAATTAAAAACTAAAAAGTAAACACAGATGAATAAATATAGGCATTTCTCAATTAAATGTACTAGATACATATAAAATTTTTTTAATCGAACAATATGTTACACAATGTATTTGGTTCATAGTAACGCATTCATACGGTATTTATCCTTTGGTGTCTGGCTTGCTTCGCTCAACATAATGTCCTCCAGGTTCATTCATGTTGTCATGTGCTTTATGACTTCATTTCTTCTTACAGCTGCATAATATTCCATCGTGTGAACAGACCACAGATTATTTAGCCATTCATCTGTTGATGGACACCTGGGTTGTTTCCAACTTCTGGCAATGGTGAATAACGTTGCTGTGAACATCGGTGTGCAGATGTCTGTTTGTGTCACTGCTCTCAGTTCTTCTGGGTATATTCCCAGTAGTGGTATTGCCAGGTCACGTGGCAAGTCTATATTCAACTTCTTCAGGAACTGCCAAACAGTCCTCCACAGTGGCTGTACCATTCTGCATTCCCACCAACAGTGAGTAAGTGTTCCTATCTCTCCACATCCTCTCCAACACTTGTAGTTCTCTTTTTGTTGTTGTTGTTACATATCCCTCCCCTTTCTGCTTGCTCTTGCTGTGTGTTCATTTTTTGTGTTCTTCTGTGTCTGCTTTGTCTCCCCCCGCTGCGGCAACGTGCCAAGTTAGCTCACTGTGCAGGTGGCTTGCCCCTCTTGTGGGCGGCTCTACTTCTGTTCCCGGGCGGCTTTTGCTCCGTTTGCAGGCAGCTTTGCTCCATTTGCAGGTGGCTCACCCTGCCCGTGGTGGCTTTTTGCCCTGCCCACAGTGGCTCTGCCCCGCCCACAGCGGCTTTGCCTTCCCAGGGAATCTGCCCTCTCGGAGAGGTCCCCGGGAACCAAACCCAGGGCCTCCCATGTGGTGTACCAGCACCCTATCCACTGGGCTACAGCCGGCCCCTAGTTCTCTTTTTAATACTGGCCATTCTGATAGGTGTGAAATGATATCTCATTGTAGTTTTGATTTGCATTTCCCTAATCATGAGTGATGTTGAGCATTTCTTCATGTGTTTTTTTTTTTTTTTTGCCATTTGTATTTCTTCTTTGGAGAAATGTCTATTCAAGTCTTTTGCGCATTTTTCAATTGTGTCGTTTGTCTTTTTATTGTTGAGTTGTAACATCTCTTTATAGATGCTGGACATTAAACCCTCATCAGATATGTGATTTCCAAATATTTTTTCCCATTGAATCGGCTGCTTTTTCACCCTTTTGACAAAGTCCTGTGAGGTGCAAAAGTGTTTAATTTTGAGGAGGTCCGTTTTATCTATTTTTTCTTTTGTTGCACCTGCTTTGGGTATAAGGTCCAAGAAACCACCATCTACTATAAGGTCTAGAAGATGTTTCCCTACATTTTCTGCTAGTAGTTTTATGGTTCTGTATTTAAATTTAGATCTTTGATCCATTTTGAGTTGATTCTTGTATAGGGGGTGAGATACAGGTCCTCTGTCATTCTTTTGGTTATAGATATCCAGTTCTTCCAACATAATTTGTTGAAGAGACTGTTTTTTCCCTTTAGCATGGACTTGGTAGGTTTGCCAAAAACCAGTTGACTGTATAGGTGAGGGTTTATTTCTGGATTCTCAATTCCATTCCACTGATCGAAGTGTCTATCTTTATGGCAGTACCATGCTGTTTTGACCACTGTAGCTTTGTAATATATTTCAAGGTCAGGCAGTGAAATTCCTCCCATGTCACTCTTCTTTTTTAGAATGGTTTTGGCTATTTGGGTACACTTACCCTTCCAGATGAATTTGGTAATGGCCTTTTCTATTTCTGTAAGGTAGGCTGTTGGAATTTTGGTTGGTATTGCATTGAATCTATAAATCAGTTTGGGTAAGATTGACATCTTCATGATATTTATTCTTCCAATCCATGAACACAGAATGTCTTTCCATTTGTTTAGGTCTTTTAAATTTTCTTTTAGCATTGCTTTGTAGTTTTCTGCATATAGGTCCTGTACTTGGTTAAATTAACTTCTAGGTATTTGAGTCTTTTTGTTGCTATTGAAAATGGAATTTTGCCCTGATTTCCTCCTCAGGTTGTTCAGTACTAGTGTACAAAAACATTACTGATTTTTGTGTGTGGATCATGTATCCTGCCACTTTGCTGAACTTATTAGCTCAAGTAGCTTAGTTGTGGATACTTCAGGATTTTCTTTTTTTTTTTTTAAAGACTTACTTATTTTATTACATATCTCCCCTCCCCCCCCCCCGCTGCGGCGATGCGCCGAGACTGGTCACTGCGCAGGCGTGGCTTTCCCCACTTGTGGGCGGCTTCTGCTTCCATTCACGGCCGGCTCTCAGTTCACGGGTGGCTGGCTGCGCTCCATTCACGGGCGACCTGCCCTGCCCATGGCGGCTTTTTGCCCTGTCCACGGCGGCTCTGGCCCGCCCATGGCGGCTTGCCATTCTCAAGGCGGTCTGCCCGCTAGGAGAGGTCCCCGGGAACCGAACCGGGGCCTCCCATGTGGTATGCCGGCACCCTATCCACTGGGCCATCCAGCCGGCCCTTCAGGATTTTCTAAGTACAGGATCATGTCATCCGCAAACAGTGAGAGTTTTACTCCCTCTTTTCCTATTTGGATGCCTTTATTTTTTCTTTCTTGTCTAATTGCCCTAGCTAGGACTTCTAGTACAATGTTGAATAACAATAGTGACAATGGGCATCCCTGTCTTGTTCCCGATCTTAGAGGGGAAGCTTCCAACCTTTCCCCATTGAATATGATGTTAGCTGTAGGTTTTTCATATATGCCTTTTATCATATTGAGGAATTTCCCTTCTATTCTTATCTTTTGAAGTGTTTTTATCAAAAAAAAGGATGCTGGATTTTGTTGAGTGCCTTCTCTGCATTGATTGAGATGATCATATGTTTTTTTTTCCTTCAATTTCTTAATGTGGTGTATTACATTGATTGATTTTCGTATGTTGAACCAGCCTTGCATACCAGGAATAAATCCCACTTGGTTGTGATGTATAAGTCTTTTGATATGCTGTCAGATTCGATTTGCAAGTATTTTGTTGAGAATTTTTGCCTCTATGTTCATTAGAGAGATTGGTCTGTAATTTTCTTTTCTTGCAGAATCTTTATCTGGCTTTGGTATTAGGGTGATGCTGGCTTCATAAAATGTGTTGAGTAATTTTCCCTCCTCTTCAATTTTTTGGAAGAGTTTAAACAGGATTGGTGTTAATTCTTTTCAAAATGCTTGGTAGAATTCACTTGTGAAGCCATCTGGTCCTGGACTTTTCTTTGCTGGGAGGTTTTTGATGACAGACTCAACCTCCTTAAATGTGATTGGTTTGTTAAGTTCTTGTATTTCTTATAGCATCAGTGTAGGTTCATTGTGCATTTCTAGAAATTTGTCCATTTCATCTAGGTTGTCTAGTTTGTTGGCATATAGTTTCTCATAATATCCTCTTATGATTCTTTTTATTTCTGTGGAGTCATTTGTAATTTCCCTCCTTTCATTTCTGATTGTATTTATTTGCATCTTCTCTCTTTTTTTCTTTGTTAGTCTAGCTAGGGGTTTGTCAATTTTATTGATCTTCTTAAAGAACCAGCTTTTGGTTTTGTTGATTTTCTCTATTGTTTTTTTTTTTTGTTGTTGTTGTTCTCAATTTCATTTATTTCTGCTCTAATCCTTATTATTTCTTTCCTTCTGCTTCCTTTGAGATTGGTTTGCTGTTCTTTTTTTTTAGTTTCTCTAGTTGTTCAGTTAAATCTTTGAATTTAGCTCTTTCTTGTTTTTTAATATTGGCATTTAGGGCTATAAATTTCCCTCTCAAGGCTGCCTTTGCTGTATCCGATAAGTTTTGATACACTGTATTCTCATTTTCATTTGTCTCAATATATTTACTGATTTCACTTGCAATTTCTTCTTTGACCCACCGATTATTTAGGAGTGTGTTGTTCAGTCTCCGCACATTTGCAAATTTACTTTTTCCCTGTGTATTATTGATTTCTAGTTTCATTCCATTATGATCTGAGAAGGTGCTTTGTATAATTTCAATCTTTTTATATTCATTGAGAGCTGCATTGTGACCTAACATGTGGTCTATCCTGGAGAAAGATCCATGGGCACTTGAGAAGAACGTATAACCTCCTGAGTTTGGGTGCAGTGTTCTGTATATGTCTGTTAGGTCTAACTTGTTTATCATATTGTTCAAATTCTCTGTTTCCATGTTGATCTTCTGTTTAGTTGTTCTATCTAATGATGTGAGTGGGGTGTTGATGTCTCCAACGATTATTGTAGAGATGTCTATTTCTCCCTTCACTTTTGCCCAAGTTTTTCTCACATATTTTGGGGCACCCTGGTTAGGTGCGTAGATATTTATGATTGTTCTATCTTCCTGGTGGATCATCCCTTTTATTAATATATAATGGCCTTCTGTATCTCTTATAACTGTTTTGCACTTAAAGTCTGTTTTGCCTGATATTAGTATAGCTACCCCTGCTCTTTTCTGGTTACTATTCGCATGGAGTATCTTTTTCCAACCTTTCACTTTCAGCCGGTTTGTATCCCTGGGTCTAAGGTGAGTTTCCTGTAAGCAGCAAATGGATGGCTCATGTTTTTTCATCCATTCTATCAGCCTGTACCTTTTGATTGGGAAGTTTAATCCATTCACATTCAATGATATTGCTGTAAATGCACTATTTATTTCCTCCATTTTATTCTTTGGTTTTCATATGTCATCTTGTTTTTGTCTGTCTTTTTACTCTTTTGGTTATCCTTTCTGCTATTCTTTCTTCTATACTCTCCTCCAAGTCTCTCTCTCCTGTGTTTTTCTTTCAGGTTCTAAGGCTTCCTTTAATATTTCCTGCAAATGTGGGTTCTTTTTTGCAAACTCTCTTAGTTTCTGTTTGTTTGTGAATATTTTATACTCACCTTCTTATTTAAAGGACAGTTTTGCTGGATAAAGAATTCTCAGCTGGCAGTTTTTCTCTTTCAGTTTCCTAATTGTATCATACCACTGTCTTCTCGCCTCTATGATTTCTGAAGAGAAGTCTGCAGTAAGTCTTACTGGATGTCCCTTGTACATGCTCGTTTGCTTCTCTCTTGCTGCTCTGAGAATTTTCTCTTTGTCTTTGACATTTGACATTCTGAGTAATATGCGTCTTGGTGTTGGTCTATTCAGATTTATTCTGATCAGCGTAGAGTGTGCTTCTTGGACATGTAAGTTCATTTCTTTTGTGAGAGTTGGGAAATTTTCAGGTATTGTTTCCTCAAATACTCTTTATCCCCTTTTCCCTTCTCTTCTCCTTCTGGAACTCCCATAGCATGTATGTTGTTGCGTTTTGTGTTGTCATTCAACTTTCTGAGCCCCTGCTCAATTTTTTCCATTCTTTTCTCTCTCTGTTCTTTTCTCTCTTCAATTTTAGCTATTCTGTCTTCGGTATCACTTATTCTTTCTTCTATCATTTCAAGTCTGCTGCTGTATGCCTCAAATGTGTTTTTGATCTCACCCATTGTGTATTTCATTCCCATGAGCTGTTACTTTTCTGTTCAGGATTTCAAATTCTTCTTTGCATTCGCCAATTGTCTTCTTGATGTCATTTATCTCTTTAACTATATTGTCTTCAACTCATTAATTTGATTTTGGAAATTTGTACTCATCTTGCTGATTAGTTCTCTCAAATTCTGCATCTCTTCTAGGACTTTGATGTATTCCTTTTCTTGGGCCATGTCTTGTATTTTCTTAGTATGGTTCATAATTCTTTATGGGTGTTTAGGCATCTGGTTAGGATGTAGTTTACTCAGATGCTCAATCTCTTTCTCTTTTATAGGGATTTAGTGGCAAGAGGCTGTGAGCTACCACAGCTCTTTGATTTTTGGCTCGTTAGGATTGTTAGGATTTTTGGATTTTTAGGATTGTCCTGCTGGTTGTTCAAAACTGGGCACTGGACCCAGTAATTGGTTGTAGAGCCACTTCCTAGGGCCTTGGGCAGGGAGGCTAAAGAGGCCAGGAAAAGCCTCTCCTACTTATTTTTTTAAGATTTGTTTTTTATTTATTATATATATTTATGTATATATAATTTATTATATATTTATATATATATTTTATAAATAAATTGAAAATCTGCTTGTCCTTGCTGTGTTCATTTTTATGTTCTTCTGTGTCTGCTTGTCTCCCCCCACTGTGGCGACCTGCTGAGTCAGCTCACCGCGCGGTGGCCTGCCCTGCTCACAGTGGCTTGCCCTGCTAGTGGGGGCTTGCCCTGCCTGTGGCAGCTTGCCCTGCCCGAGGCAGCTTGCCTTCTTGAGGCGGTCTGCCTGCTCGAGGAGGCCCCAGGAACAGAACCCAGGGCCTCCCATGTGGTAAACTGGAGCCCTACCAATTGAGCTAGAGCCAGTTCCCTACTTATTTTTAATTTCCTTATGTGGACTTCCTTGGTCTGCCAGGAGATGGCGCTCTTTGGCAGCTCTCAATTCAATGCCTGGTCGGAGTATATTTATTGTAACACAGACCAGATCAATGTGAGAGAGCTTCCTGTCTGGAGGCTGGGAGCCTTGTAATTCAAACTTTCTCTGAGACAGTCCTCCAGCCTTCTCTGGCAGCCCCCTCCCTTTTCCCTGGGCTAGGAAATATTTCCACTCCCCCCTGAGTCCTCAACAACCAGTCCCAGTTAGTAGAGAAGGAGACTGGGAGGGTTGTATATCTTTAGCCCCTTGCAGGCTCCAAGGCAAACAATGGTGCAGCCCCACCCGGCCTGGAAGGGCTCCCAGGACACAGTAGACCAAATGAGTCAAAAGCCAAGTCAGCCCCAGACTGTGTGTCTCTCTCTCCCCTTTCCTGTGGAGTCCTCAACAATTACTCCAGGCTAGAAGAGAGGGAGATTGAGAGGGTTGGCTCCCAGGATAAACCAACATGTGGCCCCACCCAGCCTGGAAGGGCTCTTGGGGCACAGCCGACCAAATTTGTGGGTCAGAACCTGAGTCAACCTTCAGCTGTGTCCCTCTCTCTCCCCTCTCCTGGGGAATCCTTAACAATTAGTCCAGGCTAGAAGAGAGGGAGATTGCAAGGGTAGGATCTCTCCAGTCCTTTGCAGGCTCCCAGGGCAACCACTGTGTGGTCTCACCTGGCCTGGAAGGGCTCGTGGGGCACTTTGGAACTCAGACCCCAAGGCACACTGCTGAGAGCAATGGCTAGAAAGCCATCATTGAAAAACTCAAGTATTTGTAGATTAGCGGAGTAAGGATCCCAAAATCAGAAGAAAGGGTGAAAATACAAAGCAGACTCTAGGCTGATTATGGCTAAGATATAAAAAAGCAATTCAAATGCAGCCCCAAGTCCCCTGCTAAGCCACACGAGTCTGTGTGTGGCACCTGCCAGGCTCCACACAGCCCAGGGGCTAAAGTGGCTCCATAAAAACTGGGCCAGGATATCTTTGGAAGATTAAATAAAATCCAGCTCTGTGGAAATAGACAGAATGGCCAATTCTTCCAGTATGTCTCCCCGAAAGCGCCCACACCTGTGTACCCTGGAAGGAGTGGGCACTCGCCCCAGGCAGCACGAGCATGGGGCTCACGTCCTGCCGTCAGCCGGGTCCCTGTCTGCCCCGGGCTCGCTAATTCCAGTGCAGTGGCCAGAGCTCATGAGAACTCTTCTACCAGAAACTGCTGCAAACTCCTCTTCTAAAAATCTATCCAGTTGCTTTGATTTGTTTCTACCTTATATGCATTCAAACATAAAAGTAGAGCTTAAGAAAGAGATCAAGCCAGAACTCATAATTGGTTCCGATGATTTCTTTACTTATCCTTCTTGGAATATTCTCAAATCTTGGCTGAGTTAGCCTGGTTGGTAAAAGCTATTTCTGTTCAGCTACTGCGTGAAATGCCCAACGGCCCCAAAGCTTGTCGGTCTTAACTGTGAACACACGTTATCCTTGTCATCGTCACAGTGCTCTCAGGTCAGTACTATTACGCCCATTTTCTACCTGAGAAAACCGAGTCATGAAAGAGCCTCTGACTTCACCTCTTTCTGGCTCTGTAAGGAGCATTGTCAGATGTTTCTACCCACACAATGCCCCAAATACTGTGAGGCAAACAACAAGGGTTAGAAAGCGAGAAACCTGCAGACGGGAGCCAGCACAGAGCTGGGCCTCCTTCGTTCCGTCTGTTTCTGGCTGGGTCTTGTTTGGACGCTTCAGAGAGCACCAGGGCTGCGGTGTCAGCCCATGAAGCCTCCCAGCTGCCTTTCACCTGTCATTTTTCTTCTATTCCTCCCCACCACGGTTCCTCCCTGCCTCCCTTCCTTCCTTCCCACCTTCACCCTTCCCTCCCTCTGTTCCTTCCTTTAAACAAATATCTGCAAGCACTTTCTATGTGCCGAGCATTCTGCTAGTGCTGAGATACAGGCTGAAGACACGGAGGCCAATCTCAGGAACCCAGGGGTCCAGAGTGGGAACGCATCACGGCACATTGGGAGAAAGGCTACTGGTACCCCAGGGCTGGCAGAGGGCAGCATCAGGTCCACCCTCTCCACTCTGCTTCTACCTCTGGCCTGCAGGGCCATGTTGCCAGAAGGGGTCTGTCAGGTAGGTCTGCCTGGCATGTTGGGGACAGCTCTGCCAATGCAAATGAGCCAAACCAAATGAGATCACACTATCATGTGAAGAAGAGGGAGGAGAGAGGGCTGAGGGCTGGGGAGAGAGACAGGCAGTTCCCCCAGGCCCCAGGAAAGTGGGCAAGGGGCCAGAGGCCTGGACAGAACTTAGCAGAATTCTTGCCTGACCAGCCATGCCCCCTCTTCCATGCTCAGCCCACCAGCTCCACAAGGAGGGCTTGGACTTCTCTCCGTCCTCATCCTTAATCTTGTAAATAAGAATGTAAATCGCCTCTGCTCAGAGCTGGGGCCTGCCTGTCGAAAGGAGGAGAGGATCCATTCTGATATTTATTTATTATTATTATTTTGAAGAGAGAAAAAAAACCAGAAATATTTCCAAAATGTCAACACTATTAAGGAAATCTGAACACCTTAATCCATTTAAATGTCAGCTAGAACCAGGCGCCGGTTTTCGGAGGGGAGATTGAGGAAGTAAGGAGGGGCAGAGGGAATTAATGCCGGATTCCACATAATCTATCAAAGTTTCTTTCTTTTCTTAATATATTAAATATTAAATGCTTCTTTGCATCTGAGTGAGAGAGGAGAGAGAGAGGGACCAGGGTGGAACTCATAAATGCCTAGATAATTGGTTTTGAGGTTTTTTTTCCTTCTTTCTTTCTTTCTTCTTGGCGGATTCTCAATTTCCCTATAAAAGAGAAAATTCATTTCCAGCCGCTAATGTAATGTCAGCGTGCTGTTTACTAAGCATGGATGATGTATAGGGGACACTACTTTCAGAGGACTACTTAATGATGCATAGAATTAAATCCTGAGCTCCTCAGCTGAGCCTCCTCCCGCCCCTCTGGTTCCCAGGCTCCCGGTGCATCCTGGGAGAGGCAGCGTTGGCATAAACTGGCTCCCTGGTGGATGGAATTCTGGGGTCTCTGCCGAGGAGGCTTGAAGCCCCTTAAGCTCAGTAAAAATCGCCCCTGGCATGCCCTGGGGTGAGCTACTGGGTGGGAGGAAGCTATGGACAAGGGGAGGAGATGGCTAGGGTGGAGCGGCAGCTTCCCTGAGCTTGCCTTCTGCCCTGTGGAAGCCGCAGCCTTCAGAGGTCAAGGAAAATGGACGTGGGCAGTTCAGCTGCAGGCCCCAGACCTGCGTGCCCCTGCAGTCCTGCTCCAGCCAGGCTCTGGCCCCCTGCTGCTGCTGTCGCCCCCACCCCTGAGGAGCGGCCCCAGCACCTCCCTGGGGAAAGGGGCCCAGCCAAGCCACGGCAGGGAGGTGGGTGGGAGAGGGGCGTCCAGCTCTGCTTTGGCCGCCCCGGGCCATCCAGTGCCCTCCAAGCAATCGCTGTCTCCCTGGAAGCCTCTCTCTGCTCATGACAGTCCACACCCTGCCCCCCTCGTGGGTGGTTTTGTCCCCTGTCCACACACTGCAGCCTTGCCCAGGCTCGGTCCTACAGGGCTCACTCTTCTTCCGTGACTCCCAAGTTGATTTCTAATCTAACCCTCTTCTGGACTCCCAGGTCCCATTTTAAAGCACCTGTGGAGCACCTCAGAACAGGTGCCCTGCTCTTTTGGAGAATTCAGCTCTGCTCCCTTGAGCCCCTCCCACTGCCCCTCCTCTGCCCAGGCCGTTGCCGTTTTCCAGTCTCTTGGGCTAGAGAACTTGTGATCATCAGGCTTTTTCTTGTTCACCCCAGTTTAGGAAAGTCTCCTGGCTTCACTCTTCCCTGTCCACACCCTGGCCACCATCACCTTTGAACCAGGCTTTATGCCTGGAATCCTGCTGCAGTCTCCACACTTCCACCCAGTCCCGTCCAACTGAATGCTGATGCCTGAATTTCACAAAACGCCACTTGCAGCATGTCATTTTACAGTGGCCGATCACCACCTGCTGAATCGTGTCCAACTGCACGGCCCTGAGCAGACCCCAGCTGTAGGCCTCCCACTTCAAAGGGCATTGAGTTACAGGAGAGCACCTTCAAGCACCAGCCCAAACCTAGAGGAGACCCCAGGACACAGCCTTCCCGTGCAGGAGCAGTTGAAGTCATTGGGAGTTCCAACCTGGAAAGGGAGAAGATTGATTTAAATATCTGGAATCAATTTAAATTCTAGCAGAACTTTCCAAAACTCAGAGACAGCTAAAGATGAAACTCCCTGCACCTACCTCTATATCCAACGACTGATGACCATGTGCGGGGATGTTACGGGACATTAAAGGAGAAACCCACGTGTGGGCATGGTGAGGCAGGAACTGTCCCTAGGAGGCCTTTAAGGTCCTCAACATGCCTCCAAGGCCTCCTCCACCCGGCCGCGCTTCTGTGTCTCCCTTCTTTCCCAGCACCACCACCATGTTTCCAAACAGACCAGATTCTTCACTGTCCACATAGGCTCAGTGCAAGTGTTTACCCAGGTTGTTTCCTAATGAAGAATGGCCTCTTGCTGATCCTTCAAACCCCCCTCCTTCAGGAATCCCACTCAGGAGCCTCTGTTCCCTTCCATCTTTGATTCTCAGCCACTCAATCTCACGATCTTATACTGTACCTGCCTCCCACTGATTTTTCTAAGTATGAATGCCTCTGACCTCTTATAAACTATTAGTCATGATGCTCTCTCTCTCAGTATGCCCTGGCACACAGTGGTTATGAATCAAGTCATTGATTATGAAAATAGATTGATTTTTTGATGAAAAAATGGATTGATTAAAAATTACTTGATCAATTGATTGACTAAAAATTTGTACAGCCAAATTGGTTGAATAACTAAACACTAGTAAATACCTTAGGTATTGTTTTTCAGTCTTGCCAGCCAAGAATTGATCAAAGAAAGAGTCCAGGCCGTATCTCTCCATCATATCCCAAAGAAAGTGCCAACTCCTCATCGTGGTCCTCCGGTCCCATCACAGCCATCCCACACACCGTGCTCCAGCCAAGCCAGGCTCCGTGCTGTGGCCCTGCCTGGAGAGCCCTTCCCATCTTTGTTGACCTGGAAAATTCCTGTTCACTCTTCAAAAGGCAACTCGGAAATCATCTTCTCAGGGAAGGTCTTCGTGATGACCCCTGAGGCCGTTCTTTCTCTCCCTCTTCTGTGCTGTCATGACACTGTGGGCAGATCTCCACGATGCTTCACTGTATTTTATTATAGTTAATTGTGTGTGCATCTGCCTGCCCTTCAGGGCAAGGACAGTGCCTACCTTCTCTCATCCCTCTAGCACTCAGCAGAGTGTGAGGCATATAATAAGTATTTAATTAAGAGGAAAGGAAAGAAGGAAGGAGAAAGAAGGACAAGGGGTAAGGGGGGAGGAATGGGGGAAGGAAGGAAGGAAAGCCGGGGAAAGCGGGGCACCCAGGGCAGGCTTCCAGCCACAGGGTAGTGCATTACTGAGTGTCCCCTCACGAGACTTTGTGGATTTGAAAAACAAGACCTTTGCCTTCTCTCAAGACATCCACTCTGGCCTGAAGAGTGATAGACGGTTACAGCTCCCTTCCATTATAGTGCATGCAATTAAAGCAACTCTCTCTCCCCCTCCTGGGTGCCTGTGTCCCCTTGTGCATCAGATAGAAGACAGTCACAATTTCCACAAAGACTGGTGGTCTTGGGAAAACTCTGCAGGGATTTGGTAAAATGCCTTCTTTTGGAACTGTTCATTCAGCCCATGCAGTGGGAAGGCAGTCCTGGGCTGCTTATGGGGTGTCTCTATACATCAGAGTGGCTCTCCATGGCAAGGGTTCAAGGCAGAGCTGGTCCTCAAGAAACTGGCACTGGGTCTCATGCATTCGGAATAACAGGGCTTCCCAGCCGGCCAGAGCAGAGGCTCCAGTCCCATGTGGCAGATGGAACTTGGAAATACTTTTGACCCAAGGACTTATCTGAACGCTTGATTATGACAGAGCTGAGGTCCGCCCTGGAAAGATCTTGGACTGAATCCGTAGGAGTCTGTACATAGACAGGCCTGTCTGCTGGGCTATTCGGGGGTTGCTGGTGAAAGCCTGCTGGAGGGAAGGAGCGACCAGGGCCCAGGCCCAGGCCCAGCAGCAGGCTTAGAGCGTCATGGCGACTCTGCAGGCAGCACTTGAGCTGCTTTAGGGACCTGGCCCAACTCCGCCTTCCTGGACGTATATGCAGACGTGAGAAAGGAGGGCTGTGTGTTTGTGAATTAGAGCTGCTTCACTGAACTCTAATACTTGGGGGTACAGGCAACCTTGCTTTGAGCCAATGTTCACACCTCTTAAGAGCAGCAGTGGTGCAGCCAGGCCGCAGAGGCTTGGGGTGACAGAGCCCCTGGCCATGGCATTGCTGGGAAGAGGCAACCCCAGATAACACAAGCCAGCACCAAATAGGGCCTAAGCCAAGCTGCCTGCAAAAACTACCCTTTGGGTAGTCCAAAAACGCTTGGCAGGAGGGACCACTGCACGAGACCTGAGAGCACAGATGGGACATCTAAGGTAATAAGGCTCAAAACATTATGAAGTGGCATCACCTGAAGCCCCGTGGTGAGGCTGAAGACAGTGAGACTACAGCAGTAGGTTGTTTCAGACCTCTTTATTTCAGAACATAAACTCTCCCTGGCAGATGCCTCCCTCGGGTCAGGACCTGACACCAGTGGCTGTGCTCCCTAAATTCAGGCTCTATCAGGGGACCCCTGGCCACAGCCCTGAAAGTGATCTGCTGAGGGCTGGGGGCGCCCAAGGATGAGATGGCAAGTGGGGGCGTGCCCAAAGCCCACCTTAAGGATGTGCGGCATGTGAAGACCCTGAGAAGGCAAACACCTGGCCGGCAGCCGGAGCAGATGTGTGTCTCAGCACCGCTCCTCTGGCTTTGGCACAGCAGCATTTCTTTGTCTTTGTGTTGTTTTCTGGATCCCTCGATTTTCCCCCTCAGGTGTTAATGTCTTCAGATGATCTCTTCTAGATGTCACCCTCTAACTTTCTCTCCCTCCTCGTCTCCTCCACAAGCCAACCCATCCCCGTTTTCAGGCCCGCTGTCTTGAAAAACCAGGACTGGCCCAGCAGAGAGTGCAGACTACCCAATCTGTCCGCCCAGCTGCCGCACTTCGGGCAGCTCGGCGTCCCCCTTCAAGGCGTCAGCACCTCCAAACTGGCCCACGGACGCAGACCTATCTCCTCTGCCCCTTAACCCTGTCCCAGGACCCCATCTCCCGGTCCTTGTGAATCTGGAGCTAAACTGATAAAGGCCTTTGGGACTGAATGGTTACATTTCCCTGAGGCCTTTGCAGATTTCCACTCAAATCCTTCATTTTAGGAGGCTCCTGAGAGGCCCACATTTCAGTTCCACGAAAAGTGCAGTGACCCGCTGCGGGAGCCCTGTGCCCCCTGCATGACAGGGCCCCACCTGCCCCTCACTCCTCAGGTGCCAGAGGCTCGTCAGTCCCGCTGCTCCTGCAGCCTCCGCATTGGGACCGTCCTCCAGCCCACGGGACACCGTCGCAAGCCCATAGTGCCTGATGGCTCTGAGCACGTCGTCCTCCCTCCCTCCCTCCTTTCTCTCTTTTCTTCTCTCTCATTTTCTTTTTAATTTGTTTTTTTTCTTTTGTTTGTTTGTTTTTCATTACTTTTTTAAAAATACACTCTCATTCATGCTTACCTGCCTCCTAAATGGATATTTTTCAAACTTGAGGGAAAAAACAGTGAAAAAATCTCATCTTGGGGGCTGTGACAAAGTAAAAGAAATATCATTCCCATGGATGAGTTTTGAGGCAGT
>PVKH010016521.1:0-15746 GCA_004027955.1 Chaetophractus vellerosus
GAACCCGGGGCCTCCCATGTGGTATGCCGGCGCCCTATCCACTGGGCTATCCAGCCGGCCCCTACAATAATGAACTTTAAATATCACATTTGTACAATGATGTATCTATTGTACACCTGTGATGAGAAAATGCACTTTAGGTAGTATCACATGTGCTCGCACACACACAAAGGTATCCATCTTCAACTCTCCTTTGAACAGAAAATGTGGCCCAGGTCAGATCATGGCTCTCCCTCTGTTTTGAATCTTAAGAGCCTGTTTTTCCAAAATTCTGAATGGATTCCTTTCTTGCACGGTGCCATTAAAATTCACAACTATGTATGTGCACTTTTGGGTATGTATCTGCTCCATTCCATCTGTAGGTGTCTGAGGGTATCATTCCAAGAGCAAGCTTGGATCAGGAAGAGGCAGACCCAATGTTCTGTGGTCATGTTGGAAGGCAGATCTAGGCAGAACCATATGGAGGGCATCAACCAACTCTCCTCTTTTGCTTGGGTTTAAAGCGTTTCCCAAAATGCGAGACTTTTAGTGCTAGCACCAGGTCAGTCCTGGACAAACTAGGACAGTTGCTCATACTAAGTAGTTTCCTTGACATTGGAATAATTGTATTTTCATCATCTGGTCCTGCCTGGTTTATACAGCTCTAATTAGAGATTCTGATACAGTTGCTCTGCCTGCCATTGTTGGCTGTCTCTCCACCATTGAAGCTATTGTGAGCCGATATACCTCACAGAGGGAGCTTCCTGGCAAGGTCCAATGGGGAAGGAACTGTAGAGATAATGGTATTATCCTTTAGCATCATTTGCAGAACCAATCTTTCTATCTCATTTTTCTCTGGAATATGTCTGTCCTCAAACTCTCCCCCTGTTCCATTATAGAACTCACCACATAGCCAGGGGCAGAGAGCACCTAGTGGTATATCCTTGGCTGTGCGGTCTCCAGTCACATGTCTACATTCACTCTAAGTCTTTCATCATGAGTGCATCCTAGCTGTGTGGGTTTATTTACATATTTCAGTCATAGTTTGTGCAATATTTCTTTGGCAGCATTTATTGGTTTGAATTCATAACTGTTTCCAATGATCCTCAAGTCTTAGCAAAACTTGAAAACTTGTAGAATTTCAAGGAGTACCTGGCATTTAACTACACAGTATCATATTGTCATATTATCAGATATGCAGCACCAGCTTTTCATTTTGAAAATGAAGGAAGAGAATTCTATCTGCTTCACCTGGGAGAAGGTGACAAGTTTACTTTATAATTTTATAATACAAAATGTGCTGGAAAACCAGAAAACATAAAAGTCTATGCTAACCTTGAAAACTTCCTGCAATTTATTAGGAATGGTAAGAGCTAGCATGAATTAGGGCAATTGCCACTTGCCGGGTGTTTGCTAACTTCTTTAGTATAGCATCTCATTTAATCCTCATAACAACACTCTGAAATGGATATCATCCTTATTTTACAGATGTGGAAGCTGAACAGAGAATAGATGAGCCTTTTTCTTAAAGTCACAGAGTTGGGATTGGCAGAGTGAAAATTTCTAAACAGCTCCTTCTGTCTCCCAAATTCATGCACTTAGGCACTCTTTCTGCAAGGCCGTTCAGCTCAGTCAATACTCAGCCATTCTTTCAACAAGCACTTAAGGGCACTGAAGGCTAGATCTATATAAAGCAGAGAAAAAATAGCAGGAAACGAGAGGCTTGGTTTCTGTCTCTATGGAGCTTAATATTTAGTACAACTTGTCCCTACATTTGAGCATCATGCATTTTCAAAATGTCAGGGAAAGTCAAACTTAAATCATGGAAGGCAGATTTCTTCCCAGAGAAATTTTAAAAATATATTGAAATTCTTAAATTTCACCTTCCAAACACAATATAGACTATGCATTTATAACATCCACACATATTCTTTTATTATTCTGTCCTTTACAATATACACTGCAACTAGTTTAATATTTTCATGAGTATCTGATCAAACTAAATCTGATTCCCATGATCTTTGAACCTGAATTGTAATAGAATTATTACCTCAGGTCAAGGGAGGATTTCACTGGCTTAAATGTGAACCTTAGAAATGAAAAATATCAAAGCATATTGCCTTTAAATTAGAGAGCTTAATACTCATCTCCCATTGTACTTCATTGGTCAGTACATAAGACAATTCATCTTGCTTTCATCTAAGTCTGTACTACTTTAAAAGGACCATAGTGTGTCCTATTATGTATAAGAATTAATGGTGTCCTACTCATATAATTTATATGTCCTTCATCCAAGGTCATAATTACATGCTGACGTATATACTCACATGCTTTCTTCATTCTTCCAAAATTGTACAAGGATAGCAACAATAAAATACTTAAATAAATACTTCATGGAAAACAAATAAATCATAGTGATCTTAAAAGGCTAATCCAATAACCTAATCTGATCAAGCAATCAGTCTTGTAAAATCAATCACATTTGTCTTCAAACAAAAGATGCAGAAAAATTTCATAAATGAAATATGTTTTCCATAGGGACTCAACCACAGATTGATTTATGAAAATAGTCCCTAAGAGGAAGGCTAACTTCATTCTTAAGGAATGTCCACCAAAAAGCAATGACAATGCTTCTCCCTTTTGCACTAGTTAAGCCACTTGCTGGGTACATGTAAACCTAGGTGAAACAGTTTATAATGAGACATAATCTTTGTACTTAATGAGTGCATGGGAAAATGACAACAATCTCTATCATCCAAAAAGCCCGGACCAGAACATTCTTTAAAATAAATACTTACCAGAAGCCTAAACTGAGGTTTACCTAAGAGCACAGATGATTCTGCCATCACTAGCTTATTAGTTTATCTGATGTTGGAAAGAGAGTCTACTATCCGTATTTATCTCAGACTCCTAATTGCCATGACATTACTGTATTCATTGCCATGCCACATATATTCCATCTGACTAAACTGCAAAATAACCATCCAAACCATCCGCGAGTGCATTTGTTTTTCACCTGGGAGAGATGTTGAAGACGCTGACCTTCAGGGTCCTTCTCATATGCCAACACATCTAGGGCATCAAGGACATGCTAAGGAACACTTATATTTGTTTCTATTCACTTATATTTAAGAAAGTCAAACATTTAGAATAATAGACTGGATGAGTCATCAGAGATCATTAGTTCAGTGGTTTTCAAAATGTTTTAGTAGTGAAATTCTTTATTTCAAGTGCAACCTGATGGACAGCCCCACTATTTGAAGTGGACAAAAATGGTATTTCAATAGATAAATGAAATTTTCAAGTCCAAACTAGACTATTTACATATGATTAGGTTCCATCAATATGGTAAAGTATGGATGTATAGCCCACTTCTGTGTGTATATGTGTGTCTATGCCCATGCATGCAGCTCTATTACAATTTTTAAAATGTATTTTAAAAGAGAACCAAAATTTAAACCCAGGCCCCCTGAATCACAGTACAATAGTAAAGGAAGAATGTTTTTTGTTTGCACACATTGAGCACCTACTCTATGCTAGGCACTTAAATCATTTGGTGCTGATACAAACTCTATGAGGAATTAGTACTATAATCCCCATTTTTATAGAAGTCGAAATTTAGAGAGGTTAACTAATTGGCCACATTTATAAGACAAGTATAGATCAGAGCTTTTGTTGCAACCCACTTTGGTTTGACATTAATGCCCAAGTTCATGTCTCTAAGCTGTGCTGCATCTCTAATATTTGAGCATATGCTGTAAAGGGGCCAGATTTAGGGTGGGGTGAATCTGAGGCTAGAAACTCCCTGTTCCTATTCCTAGATCCTCGGGGGTGTGCTTTCAACTAAGTATATCCAGTAAGAACTGTCCAGAGATTGATCCTGCCTTTCAAATTCCACTCAGCCCAGCATTGGACTTCCATAAACATTTGAAGTTCTTGTATAGGAACCAGCCCTGCCTCTGGCTTTAACTACAATTGCTGCCCAGGTGGAGGAAGAAAAAAAAGGACTGCAGATTTGGACAGAATTGGGTCGATGTCTACAGCAGCATCAATGTCAGCAATAAGGGAAAAATGTTTCTGATCTGATATAAACATGACTATTGAAAAGGGAGGACTTTGTAGTTTTCTTTTTGTGTCCAAACCTTCTGAGTAGGTTTAAATCCTATAAATCTACTGGGTTTCATTCTTGCTCTTACATAACATCTATCATAAATCAAAATGCTCTCAATTTTATCAGAGCATTGGCTACATGTAGTAATTAGCATTTAAAATCATTATCCAGAAGCCCTCAGGGAAATTTCACAGGTGAGATATCTAACTTGAGTCTCCAGCTGACTGCAGGTCAGAAGTGGTAAATCACCCTCTATAATTGTACTCAATTGGTAATCTCATCTCAGCTCATGAGAGGCTCAAGCCAAATTAGGTCAAATTACCTATTCTCAGGAATACATTTCAGCCCAGCACAGGTCAAATTGCATGGCCTGACCCTTGATTATCCGGAGCTGGCTTTGCTAGAAATACAGCTTAGAGTGGAGGTGTGGCAGGGAGAAGAGCTATTGGTCCTGAGGGAACAGCAACTTCACTGTGATACACTTAACACAGCTTTTAAAGATGGTGCTGAGATTTGTATTTATGATTTAAAATCCTATACAGAGAAAGAAAACAAATGGGCCCAGTGCTGTATGTAGGCAAATTATGAAATAGGAAAGTCTTCACTTTTTAAAGTTCAAATGAAAAAAATGATAATGAAATTTCTAAATCCATGTTTTATAATTTAAAAACTCAGACAGAATTTTACACAAATAACAACAATTTGAAGAAAGCAAAGAAAAAGAAATTTTCATGATCTTCAAACAACCCTATAATGATTCTGTTATTATTGTCATTTTAGAGGTGAGGATACTAAAACACAGAAAAGTTCAGTAATTGCTCAAGGTCACCGAGCTATTTTTTAATACCTAGGGGTTGATTCTGGAACACTGCATGTTTAGTAAAAACATTCCCATGATTCTAATGTAGACACGGGAGAAATTCCTTCTTTAACCTTTTTTATAAGGGCTGGGCTGAATAGGTAGGATGATTGTGACTTCCCAGCTCTTATCACATCCCTGGACTCAGGTATCTTTTCTGTGCTCATGAAGCTATGTAGGCAAAGGCCACAAATTCTTTTCTTCCATCCAGGTGTACGGGAGCAGGCAGCATTGAGGAAGGAGCATCACATTTTTACCTTGCCCTTTACGCTAAGAGCTTTTGCGTGGTGTGTGTGTGTGTGTGTGTATGTGTGTGTGTGTAACAACACATTTCTGTTAGGTCGACAAAGCAGATATTCTTCTTAAAGTCTCCCCTTTGTAGATGAGAAGATGAGAAAGCTGACATTGATATAGGTGATTTATGTACCATACTTTGAAATAACACTGATATCAAGCTTCATTTACTCTGTTTTTCTACGGCGTCCCATACATAAAGCCTCTCAAGATGTAAAGACTCTATGGTATTGTAGGAAGATGGCGAGTAGGAAGCTCAAGGATTGTCTCTCCACCAGAACAGCTATTCAACAGGAGGTACTGTCTGAAACAATTATTTCAAAACCCCGGAGTCCAGTAGGACACGGTACAGCACCAGGGAAGAGCGGGAGACAGAGATTTGGTGAGTGGTGGTTACTGGCGCCTATCTCCCACTCTCACAGCAGGCCACCATGCGGTCTGGCCCCTGGCTAGCTTTCCAGTGACAGAAAGGGAACCCGAAATCCACTTACCTAAGGTCAGGAGTGGGCACAGGCAGCTCATTTATCACAGCTTTTGATTAGTGACTTCAGATAGCTGGGGGCTCAGCTCTGAGGGTGAGCATTGTTCCAATCCGCCCCAGACAAAGGCCACTGAGGAGACTAACTACTCTTCCTCAGAACTGCAGAGGAGAAGTTCAAGGGCTGCATTTGCTGGGTGGGTCAAGAAGGCTCAGTTTTGGGGAGTTGTAGAAGTTGTTCCTGGTGCCCTTCCTGAACTCCTCCCTAGGGCAGTTTGAAGCTGGTCTGCATCCCAATCACAGGCCTTGTTCCCGCTGGAAAAGACTGACTGGAAACTGCTCTCCACACCCCCTTCACGATTTTGCCCTCTAGGCAAAAACAGTTTGAGAGCACAATGAAAGCAGTGTAAACAGAGCTATTGAAGCAGACAGCCTGGGGCAAAGGATTACCTGCCTCACAGACCTTGAAGAGAAAAAGGGGTGTCTCCTGGGAAATAGAGGGGGCATCAAAATTCCCATAAACAGGGGAGTTCCAAAGCAACTAACAAGCACAAGCCCAGGACAAGAAGACAGGGAAGACCCTGCCCTTTGAATTAGCTTTGGGCAGACTTTCCTGATAGGACAGATGACACTTAAGAAAATATCTGTCACATCACCAGCTGGTTACAAAATCAAGAAGCAGACGTCTCAGGGAATAAATCCCAGAGTTGACATTTTAAAATATTAGAATGTACTCTGTGGAACAAAAAAGTACAAGACAAAGAAACAGGAAATGCTGGCCCATCCAAAGGAAGAGGATAAAATCCAGAAAACACCAATAAAGATGAGAATGTGGACACACCGAAGACTTCTAAAAAAATGACCTTAAAAATGCTCAAGGTGATGAAAGAAAATACAAAGAACTAAAAAAGATATCAAGAAAACAATGAGTGAGCAATATGATAATCTTAGTAAAGAGATGGAAATTTTAAAAAGGCACCAAACAGAACTAAAGGAGTTGAAGACCACAATAACTGAAATGAAAAATTCCCAGTAGGGTTTCAACAGCAGATTGGAACTGGAAGAAGAAAGAATCAGCAAACTAAAGAGAAGACAATTGAAATGAGTCAGGCTAAGAAACAGAAAGAAAAAGAATTCTAAAAAGAGGAAATTATAAAAAGACACTTCTGAGACACCATCAAGCATGCCAATATATGCATTATGAGAATCTCAGCAGGAGAAGAAATAGAGAAAGGGGGAAAAGGAATATTAAAAGAAATAATGGGCAGAGATCTTCTCCAAATTTAGCAAAATACGTGAATGTGTACATCCAAGAAGCCCAGAGAACACCAAAATTCAACGGACAAGGGGAGAGTTCTGAAAGCTGTAAGAGAAAATGTGTTATATACAAGAGAGTCCCATTAGATTGAGAGCCAATTTCTTATCAGAAGCCATGAAGGCAAGAAGGCAGTGGGTGGAAATAAATAAAGTGCTAAAAGAAGCAACTATCAACCAAGACTTTCTTTCAAAAATGAGGGAGAAATTAAGACATTCCCAGAAAAACAAAAGCTGAGGGAGTTCATCACAACTAGAACTTCCCTTCAGGGTATGCTAAAGGGAGTTCTTCAGACTGAAAGGAAAGGACACTAAACAGTGCTTCAAAAGCAGCATAAAGAAATAAAGACCACCGGTAAAGGTAGTCATTTGGGTAAGTATAAATGCCAATGCTATTATATTGTAATTTTTTGGTATGTAATTCCACTTCTTACTTTCTACAGGTGCTAAAAGGCAAATGCATAAGAAGTAATGAAAAACTAATGGTTTTAGCATACAACGTACAAAGATATAAGTTGTAACAAGTACAAAAAATTGGGATATAGAGGTATAGGAACAGTGTATGTGTATGCTATTCAATTCAAGTTGGGATCAAACTAATTATAATTGCTGTATATTTAAGATGTTAAATTTTAACCCTCTGGCAACCATAGGAAAATATATGAAAAATATATCCAGACAGAAATGAGAAGGGACTCAATATGGTACAACAAGACAAGGATGCCCACTGATACCACTGCTATTCAATGCTGTATCAGAAGTTTTTTCCAGGGCAAGTAGGCAAGAAAAAGAGATAAAAGGCCTCTGAAATAGAAAGGCAGAAGTAAAACTTTCCCTTTTTGCTGGTGACATCATCCTATATACAAAAAATCCTGAAAAATCCACAAGAAAGTCCTAGAGCTAAAAATGAATTCAGCAAAGTGGCAGGGTACAAGATCAACACCCAAAATTCAATAGTAATGAGCAATTGGAAGAAGAAATTTTTTAAAATCCATTTACAATAGCAACTCTGATGGTTTGACTCTGTATATATCCCAGAAAAAACATGTTCTTAACCTAATCCATTCCTGTGGATGTGAGCCTACTGTAAGTAGGACTTTTTGATGAGGCCACTTCAGGTAAGGTGTGGGGCCACCTCAATCAGAATAGGTCTTAATCCTATTGCTGTAAGACCTTTATAAGAAAACAAAATTCAGACAAAGAAAGAGAAAGCCACAGAAGCAAGAAGCTGAAATAAAAAAAAATAATAAAAACAGAAAAGAAGGGAGAGGTCAACAGATGCTGCTATGTACCTTGCCATGTGACAGAGAAGCCAAGGATTACTGGCAGCTGGTCTTTGGGAAGAAAGCATCACCTTGATGATGTCTTGATTTGGACATTTTTCTGGCCTCAAAACCATGAGTGAATAAATTCCCATTGTTTAAGTTGAACCATTTCATCATATTTGTCTAAGCAGCCAAGGAAGCTAAAACAGTAACTAAAATAATCAAATACCTGGGAATAAATCTAACCAAGGATGTAGAGTTATATGCAGAAAACTACAAAATATTACTGAAAGAAATCAAAACCTAATAGATGGAAGGACATTCCATGTTCATGGATAGGAAGACTACGTATTGCTAAGATGCCAATTTTACCCAAAATGACTTACATATTCAATGCAATCCCAATCAGAATTCCAAGCACTTTCTTTGCAGAAATAGAAAAGCCAATCATCAAATTTATATGGAAGGGTAAGGAGTCCCAATAGCCAAAGTCATGTTGAAAAAGAAGAATGAAGTTGGAGGCCATAGTAATCAAATCAGCATGGTAATAGCACAAGGACAGACATATAGACCAATGGAATTGAATTGAGAGCTCAGAAATTATCTGAATTGAGAGCTCAGAAATCATCTCTCACATTTATGGTGAACTGATTTTTGACAAGGGACAAAGACCACTTTATTAGGAAAGAACAGTCTCTTCAACAAATGGTGCTAGGAAGACTGGATCTCCATTTGCAAAGGAATGAAAGAGGACTCCTACCTCACATCTTATACAAAAGTCAACCTAAAATGGATCAAAGACCTAAGCATAAGAGCCAGAACCATCAAACTCCTAGAAGAAAACCTAAGGAAGCATCTTCAGGACCTTGTGTTAGGTAATGGTTTCTTAGACTTTATACCCAAAGCACAACAACAACAACAACAACAACAACAAAATGGATAAGTGTACATCATCAAAATTAAAACTTTTGTGCCTCAAAGCACTGTATTAAAAAAGTAAAATGACAACGCACAGCATTGGAGAAAATATCTGGAAATCACATATCCAATTAAGGTTTAATATTCTGAATATATAAAGAAATCCTTCAACTTAACAACAAAACAATAAAAAATAGATATATCTGCAAAGAAGATATACAAATGGCCAAAAATCACATGAAAAGATGTTCGATATCATTAGCATCAAAACCACAATGAGATGCCATTTCATACCGACTAGAGTGTCTACTATTAAAAAAAAAAACACAACAGAAAATAACAAGTTTTGGAGAGGAGGCATAGAAATAAGAACACTCATTCATTGCTTGTGGGAATGTAAAAGTTGGGCAGTACTACAGAAAGTTAAGTATAGAATTACCACATGACCCACCAATCCTACTTCTAGGTATATACCCCAAAGATTGAAAGCAAGGATTCTAATAGATATTTGCACACTGATATTCATAGAGGCATTTTTCATAATTGCCAAAAGATGGAAGCAGCCCAAGTATCCATCAACCAATGAATGGATAAACAAAATGTGGTATATATATATAATTTACATTCAAATAAAGTGCAGCCATTTTGAAAAAAAGATATATATATATATACACACACAATGAAATATTATTGTTGTAAAAAAAAATGAAGGAAGTCCTGATACATGTGACAACATTGATGAACCTTGAAGACATCATGTTGAGTGAAAGAAGCCAGACACAAAAGACAAATAATGTATGATCTCACTGATTTGAAATAATTAGAATAGAGTCAGAATCTAGAATATGATTTACCAGGGGATGAGGTATG
The DNA here is from genome assembly GCA_004027955.1 of Chaetophractus vellerosus. Classification (NCBI taxonomy): domain Eukaryota; kingdom Metazoa; phylum Chordata; class Mammalia; order Cingulata; family Chlamyphoridae; genus Chaetophractus; species Chaetophractus vellerosus. Next base: position 10,089 of record PVKH010016521.1, read on the forward strand.
GATAGGAAATAGAGAGTTAAGGCTTAAAATCTGCGGAGTTCCTACTGGAACAATGTAAATGTTTGGTAAGGATGGTGGTAATAATAGCACAGCATTGTGAACATAGTCAACAGCACTGAAATATATTTTTGAATGTGATTAAAAGGGGAAGTATTAAGTTGTATATATGATAATAAATATTTTTCTAAAATCCATCAAAAAAACAAAACATAAATAGGAAAGGCCTTTTCATGATAATAAATATTTTTCTAAAATCCATCAAAAAAACAAAACATAAATAGGAAAGGCCTTTTCATAAATTTTATTTATTACCCACCCCCTGCCCTTGTTGTTTGGGCTCACTGTCCACTCTCTGTGTCCATTTGCTGTGTGCTCTCTGTGTCTGCTCGTCTTCTCTTTAGGAAGCACTGGGAGCCAAAGCTGGGACCTCCCATGTGGGAAAGAGGCACTCAATTGCTTGAGCCACCTTAGCTCCCTGCTTTGTTATGTCTCTCATTGTCTTTCCTCTTTGTGTCTCTTTTTGTGTCACTTTGTTGCATCAGCTCACCACTCCTGCCCATCATGCCAGCTCACTGTCTTGCTTGTCTTCACCAGGAGGCACAGGGAACTGAACCCAGGACCTCCCATGTGGTAGACAGGAACTCAACCACTTGAGCCACATCCGCTTCCCCATGATGTAATTTTAAAAGCGTCCTTGATGTTCTTGAAGGTTTTAGCAGGCCCAAAGAAAAAAATTAGAACCATGTTGCTGACAGGGAGCATACAGTTGAAGCTATCCAACTTACTTTTGTTACCAATGCAGAAAATGAAGCTCAGAGAAACAGACATTTCAGAGAGATTCATCCAATGCTCATTAGCATTCCTGAACAACAACAATAACCAATTTATATTTAAATTTTTAAAAGGCTCCAATCATCAACAACAATTCCTAGATTAACGAAGAATAAATGCAACCAAATATGTCTGAACTCACCCCAAAGAAAATAAGAAAAATATTGGAAATATGTATCCCATGGTCAATGATGGAAAGATTTACTATCAGAACCTACAAAAGGGACTGACATATAGATATTCCGTTTATCTTCATTGGAAATATGTGAATCCTCTCCATCCACTAAGCATATACATTCCTTGTTATTCCAAAATAACAGGGTTGATCGGTTTGTTTGTTTATCTTTCTAAATCAATTTTTGAGATATAATTTACATTCAAATAAAGTGCAGCCATTTTGAAAAAAAGATTATGGTACCTTGAGAAATACTACAAAGGGGTATTTTTTTTAATTGACTTAATTTTTCTTTTTGGTGTACAGTTCTGAGGACCCCCTCCCCCCACTTGCTGTCTGTATCCATTAGCTGGGTAATCTAAATCGGTTTCTTGCCTTCTCTTCACATTTTTCTCTCCAGGCTTTACCAGGATTCGATCCTGGGGACCGCCAATGTGGGAGAGAGGCACCCTGTCACTTGAGCCACCTCAGTTCCTAGTTTCTGGCATGACTCGCCTTGACTTTCCCTTGCATCTCTCTTTTGTTGTGTCATCATCTTGCTGCGTGGCTCGCTGTGAGTCTGCATGGGCCACAGGCTCACCGTGGGCTCGCTGCGGGCCTGGCTCACCTGCTTGCCTTTTTTTAACCAGCAGGTCCCAGGGATCAAACCTGGGTCCTCCCATATGGTAGATGGATGCCCAACCACTTGAGCCACATCTGCTTTCCTACAAAGGGGTAATAGGACTACACAATGTGTGTGGTTGGGGCAGCAGAGTGCCTGTCTTAAAAGCTTCTCAGAGCTGCCATTTTACTCTGCCATGTGAGAGAGGACTCCAGGATCTCCTGCAGGCACAGAAATACAGAGAAACTCTGAGAGGCTGAAAGAGAAGCTGTAGGCTAGAATTGGCTGAGCAGCCAAAGCTGAAGCAATGAGGAGAGAACAGAGAAGAGCTACATGCCTGATGACCCACAGCTGAGCCCGGGGAGAAAGTAAGCCTGGAGGAGAAGTCAGAGACCAGCTGCATTGTGTCTTGCCACGTGGCAGGAGTCCAGGATCATCAGTAGCCGGCTTTTGGTGAGATTTTGATGCCCTGGACATTTTCTCAGCCTTGGAACCGCAAGCTTCTATCCTAATAAATTCCATTATAAAAGCAAAAAAAAAAAAAAGCTTCCCAGCTTAAGACTCAAGGGCCAATTGTTTATTCAGACCTGCATCCTTTCCACAAAAATTTTGTGATATTTATATAAAAAGAATACAGATATTTTGGTTTTAGGCATTTTTCAGGAACAGGCATAATAGTAATATGAAATTGTGAGCTTGAGTTTATATTCGTCAATTCAGTTGGTTAAAATAACCCGCTGTTGTTGAAAGAAAGGACCTAACTTCTGCCTCTTATGAGTCTGCAATTGACTCAGAGAAAATGTTCAGTTCCAATGCCTATATTTACTTCTCATCTCAAACAAATAAGCAGGCAAATAGTTGCCATGGGGCCCAAAAGGGATGGGCGAGTTAGTGTAGCCTGTCTCCAACTCTAGAGTTAAAAATATACCCAAGGAGCCAACTCCTTGGACAGTGAGTTAACAACATCATCTTCACAAATATCTTGTGTTGTGCAGTAAGGTAATCACTTTCCTTAATAGGAATACAGAAGTGAGTATTATTTTAGTCATAGTCAAACTTCAGGTGCCTTGTTTAAAAGGCCAAAAAGGGAGAAAAACTCATGAACCCCAATTTTCTGGTTGCTGCATAGGACAATAATGCTAGGAATTTTTCATTTAAAGATCTTTGAAAAGGAATTTTATTACCAAGAGTCCACCCCTACTCAAATAAGCATACATATATAGAGAATATTTAAGATCTCAAAAGTAGATCATGTAATGATGACTCGTGACATACTTCATGACATAGGCAGTGTTGCAAACTTTTCTTTCAATGTCTGACTGATCCTTTGTAACCTATATAACAATTATCACAATGACTTGCACGCATCCTTCTGTAATCCTTTATCCGCATTTTCATCAGAATTAACTTTCCCAGGATACAAATTGGATTATGGTTCTGCCCCACTTAGTTTTTCACTAACTCCCAATCCCTTACAGGAAAATTCTAAGCTTTTAAAATGCATATAAGTCAATTCTGCTCATGCTCTTCTTTCCCCTTGTGGCAAATTATTTGGAGATTCCAAAATATACCATGCTGGTTAATGCCTATATACCTTGTGAATACTGTTTCATTTGCCTGAAATAGTATTTTCTCACTTGTCTAGCTGGTCAACCCAGCTTTCCTCCGCCGGCTAATACTCCTGGCATATTCTGTCAGTGTGAATCTCCATCTCCTCCCTGGTACCTGTGTACCATCTTGGACTTACACAGTATTGGGACTTATTGATCTAGTGTCTGGCTCTTCTACTAAATAGTTTGGGAGTGCCTTGGGGAAAGGAATCGTGTCTTATTTATCTCTGAGTCCTCATCACCTCACTCAGTGCTTGGTACATAAAAGGTGCTCAAGAATGCTTGTTAAATGTGTGCATGAGTGGCTGCACATGTTTACACATGAATGAGAAGCACTTAGTCATGAGCCAGGGAATCTAAAATCCTGGCTCCCCTCTGTTTCCCACTCTGTCTCTGGCTTGTTAGGGTGCTCGCTTTCTGAATAAGACAATTAGGTCCCATGAAAACAGGTTGCATAAGTGTCAGGCTGCTATGACAGGTGTTCAGTGCTGCACCCTACTTCACAAGCAGAGAGGCACTGCTGACCCCTGCTGCCCTGGCCGCCTCTGCTCAACCAGCTGCTCTTCAAGAAAACCCCGGAGTGGGGCCTAGCCCAAAGAGTGTGGTGAAATGCACGTAAGGCACTTTGCTCTCAACCTGGCCTATTATGAGCACTAACTAAATATAAGTTGCCTCTATTATTTGAGTGTTTATATACTTCATTAGGTGAAAGATATTATAAAGTTTTATTATTGAATAATCTATATGGCTTTTTATTTTAAATTACAACTTTTCCTGATTGCTGTTATAGGACCCCATTCTACATAGAGCTTTTATCTCTTGGAGTAGAGCCTGATTCATCAGCAAAGAAAGACACGAGATGTGAATTAGAAAACAAAACTGATAAGCTTATGCAGTTGTCCTACCTTGTTTTATAGCTTAATAATTTCTCTTAAAATTGCATCTGTTTTTCTTTTAATGCATCCCCAAATTTGGATTGTATTACATCAGCTTTGAGGTTTTGCTAACTAGTCTCAGGCTCCCACTAAAGATAGGGATTCTGATTCTGAGAAGTTTAAATTAAATTGTAGAAATAGACTTCTGCTCGTCTCAGACTCTCGTGATTTCCCTTGTTTGCAGAAAAAAAAAGTATGACCCTTGAATTCCTTTCTTCTTTAGGCCACAGGGAAAATAATACTGGCCACAGATATAAAAACAGAAAACATTTCCTCCATCTTTTATTGACAGTATTCATGGTTTCTCTTCCCTTGGATATTTTCATTTGCGTGTAGCTGACTTGATCTAGCACTAACTCGATCTGTATTACTGATAAAGTTTGGCTCTAAGTTAACTCAGCATCTATAACATTCAATAAAACAAATTGCACTTGTCAGATATAATTTTGTTTGACTTCTGCTTGCCTAGGCAAATAGTAAGCTGCAGAAAGCTGTTCCTTTCTTTATATTTATAGATATATAAACAATAAAGTAAACTTATTCAATAGATACTTTTAAGTTAAAATTAAGATTGGTTAATATGGCCATGAGACACTAAATGACAGAATACTAAAGAGGCAGTTGACCTTTGTGGAGAGAAATTTTATAGATGATGAAACGAAAGCTTCTGGCTGAAATGGAAAAACTTTGGACTTGAGTGATAGATTAACTCTGAGGTAGACAATGCTGTGGTTTGCTAAGTTTCCTTGAGCAATTATTTAGTTTCTCTCGTCTTCCATTAATGCATCTGGAAAAAGGTGGTACTAAAGACTGATAGTGTTGTGCTAAGCATTAAATAACACAGATAAAGCACTGAGCATGTAACAGTCTCTCAACGGTTGTTTATTTCTCATTCTTCTATCCTCTCCTCCCAAATGTTTTCCTTTTCACAAAGCAATCACAGATTTATCTGTATTTGTCCATATTTGGTTCCAGCTGCTGAGAAGTCCACAGACAAATGTCAGAAGTGGAATGACTTGGTGAATTTATATAAGGATATTTATGTCACATTTATTAGCTCTGTGTAGTACTAATGATCTTTCATTTTAATAATGAGCAGTGGTTTGGCTAGAAATTGGGGTAACAAGCAGGATGCATTGGAATGCACTGTGTACGATGAGTAAAGTATTCTGTCTCACCAGGAGCTAATATGACAGCAATACAGCACATTGTGCACAACCACTGCATTGGAAAGCCATTATTTCCAATGGAAACAATTGGTGACATTGTAGGCCATTGACATCGCTTGGGGGAAATTGCAGGGGATCTTCTGTAATTAACATAACCAACCAGTGAGAGCAAAGTAAATAAGGCACAATCACAATCTTTCCAGCCATCAGCAGGTATTGGGGATTTTCCTTTCATCTGCTTTGCTTTGGGAACTGGCTCCTTACCATGTTCTGGCTCTGTATTCCCTTCTGAATTCTACACTCTAATACGTTTTCTAGCTCATGAGGTTATCATTCA
>PVKH010016522.1:0-15712 GCA_004027955.1 Chaetophractus vellerosus
GGGTGAGCCTCTCTAGCGGCGAGTGCCCGTCAGTTTGGCACTTAGCCTGTAGAGCGCTTTCCTCTTGGAAACGTAAAACCTTAGAGCCTGGCGCAGTCAGCCTCTTCCCTCGCTCCGCGGGATTCCAGCGTCTCAAGTCTCATAGGCGAACAGAGTAGATCTCCACGGGAGAGGAAAATCAACATGGCCGACGCTCCTGTGTGACCAAATCCTTCTGGAAGATTCTTGCGCACACCCAGCAAGATACGCAGCAATTTTCACGGATTAGCAAGTACAGCGCTAGTGGTTTGGGACCTTAAGTGAAAAGTCATATTTTAATAGAAATTTGTGAGGAAAGAAATAAGAATATAATTTGTGTGTAATTGCCAAGAGTATATAATTTAGAAATTGAAGAAAAGTAGTTTAGAATAAGGAAATAGAACTCTTAAATTTTGAAATAATACCTTTAAAGGAAATAAAAATAGAAATTCTCATGTAAAATCAATCCTTTGGAGCGGAGTATATGGAGCAGGTGTAATGAGACTGCCATTTCTCGTTGGATGTCCGTAGAGGAACTGTAATTGACATGAGGAGAATCTAGTACTTCGATTTCTTAGAAAGACAAACCTGTTTGTAGATTTAGAAAATAGACTCAGCATCTTAGTAGTTTAAGAAAATGTTTATATTAATCAGAATGAAACGAAAAGGGACGAGAATGTTACCTAAGGTAGAATATTTTAAATTCTACTCTCCTGATAAGTGGACACCAGAGATCAGAAAAAGATAAGTTAATGGGTCTCTGGAAAAGGAAAATGTGAAGAAGAGAGCATGGAAGTTAAGATGTGAAACTCATGGAAGAGGATTTGTGTTTGAAGAAAATCAGATTACCCGGGTTTAATCCTAAATTTGCCAGTTATTATTTGTGAGGCATGGATAATATATTTGCTTTCTGTGCTTCAGTTTCCAGTCTGTAAAAAATAGAACCTAGAATTTGTGGATTGTAAAAATGAATATATGTAAAATACTTAGTGTAAGAGTATTAAAGCACTATTTAAATGATAGTTATTAATATGTTGTAAGAATACAACTTTAGTACAAATTTTGTCCCGAAATGCAGGTTTCCTTGAAATAGATACAAAACCTAATTGTAATAAAGATGTAAATAATGGTGATTCTTTTAAGGTATGTATAGCATTATAAAGGAAATGGTCAGTAATAGCGTAAGCTAAAACAATATAGAATAACTGTTGAGAAAAAGAACCATTGTATTTTAGATCATAACAACAAGAAAAGACCAGCTTTTGTGTATGCATGTTGTTTGTTGGATGATTGGTTTTGTGATGGAAGTTAGAGATGGTGCTTAGGGCTGAGGTAGTGCCCTATCCAGATATGCAAAAGTAGAATAACTTCTTAATGCCTGTTTAACTTCTACCTTGTTTTAGTGTCTCCATATTTGATGAAATTTGACTTACCCTAACTAATACACGATTTGTTTGGATTGCATTCTTTTTCAAAAGTAGGTAAAGAGTAAGAACTTTCTATTTTTATTTATTGTTTTACTTCAACATTTTAATTCTGTTCAGTCATTTTGACCATCTATATTTGGATTTCTTAAAAAACATTACAAATGGAACTATGTTTGGGTTACATTTGTAAGTCATTTCTACTTCATTCACTCTTTGATGTAGTCATTGTTTTTCATGCATTTCTCATTTCCACCCTGAAATCACATATTTGGGAAATATATTAGGTGTCTTTCTGAAGTTGACTATTACTTTGCTTATTGATGGCATGTTTATCCATTCTGTTTTGTAAGTAACAATCTATGTCATGTCCAAATATAATTTTGTAAATAGTATAATTAATGTCAGCACTTTAGTTTATTGGAAACTTAGTTTTCATTCTTATTCTTTGAATAATATTTTTGATGATGCTAAATCATTTATTTTCAACATATACCTAAAATGACCAAATGATTTTCATATTTTCTGTAGATATTTGAATTTTTTGAATCACTGCTTTTACTTTATAAAATTGTTCAGTATTGTGATATAGAGTATTTATCGTTTAAGGTATCTCTAATTATCACTACATACAATGTAAAAGCTAAACTTAAATTTATATGAGAGTATGCATTTAGTTTATCTAGATTTGGGCTTTATTAGCAGAGGGTAAACCAGGAGTCAGAATGGCATGGTGGAAATAGGTAAGCTTTGAAGTTATACAGACCTAGGTTCATATCTTAGTTCCATGACTAAGTAGCAATACTGTTAAAAAATTCAGTTGAGTGCCTACTATATAACAGAATGGAACATGGTTCATGCCCATGAAAAACCTTACTGTCTAAGGGGAAAGGTGGTATAATAAATTTTATGATAACATTATGCACATGGTGTCTTGAGGACCTAGAGAAAGAGTTGAAGGAAAGGTTTCTGGGAAATATAAGTATCAGTTACCCATTCAAGGATGAGTACCCATTGTGCCTAGGTAGAAGTTTGAAACTGCTAAGTAAACTACAGAGGCATGAAACTGGTTTTTTACAAGCAATTGGTATTTATTGCTTGATTCTAAACTACAAGTAGGATAAACAGATAGCTCTTGAGTGTTTGGTTTTATCCTGTTAAAGAGATTAGGATTTTAAGAAAGGACTAACATGGTAAATTATGCATTTTAGGTAAATCATGGTAGTGAGGGTTCAAGATTCTATTTCAGTTGTCCTTTCAGAGATTTTTGAGGGCCTGAACTAGCTGAATGGATTGGATTGAAAGAAACATGGAAAGGGAAATAGGCAGACCTTGTTAGGACATTGGCACTGAAGAATGAAGAAGAAAGGGAGATCAATTTTGCCATTTTTCTGGGTGAATAGTGGTAAGTTAACTGAGATGGGGAAGACAATGAAAAAGCTATTAGAAGTTTGAATATGAAGCTCATAGGCAGGGTTAGAGCTAAAAATAGAGACGTGAGAGCCTTCTGCTTTAGAGACATTATAATAAAAGCCAGTGATAATGCATCCTACAATAATAAGATTTAGTATATCATGTGATTGGCAGTTGGCATCTGTCCTCCCTTACCCTTTTGTTCTCAAATGGGGAGTTAAAATTAGTATTTTAGCAAGAGCTTGGTTTGATGGGGAAGATGATATTTGTCAGTTCAGTGCACATTTAGTTTGTACTGTATAACATTTTTTATCTTTGCCACTGTGATTTGTATAAGTGTGTGTATGCACACACATGTATGAGAGAAACAAAAGCAAATCCACCATACAGACTACTGAAATCTGTTAAACTCAATAATCTCTGAGTTTACACAATTGAATTTTTTTAGATCCTGTTTTGGGGAGGAGGGATGGTATGCTAAAGTCAATATAAGAAAGTGGGTAGGGTTGCTCAAGTAGAGCATGTATTTCTGAATATGGTATTTAATATTTCTGAGCCTGTTTTCTCAACTTCAAAATGGGGAACAATAATACTCACCTCACTGTTTTTCTAATTAGATGTGTTTGGTGTTTAATACTTTGTAGTCTCTCGATGAATAATTATAATATAACTATTATTTACATATTATAATAATATTTTTATATTGTTTATGTACACAATATTATAGATAGTACAATGGAAAAGGGTCTCCTAGCAGTTGAAAAAATATACTTTGAAAAAATCCACAAAATTTTGATTAGCCTGCAAAATTTTTATCATTCTGTTTCTATGTGAATGCCTCAAATCAATATTAAAGAGACTAGTAAAAGATATCAGAAGTTGTAGAATAGTAACACTGTGTTTAATATTCCTTTTTATTAAAGTTCTTACATTTTCTGAAGACCTTACCTGATTCATTTCCTTATGCAGACCAATTGCATATTCCAATGGAAGATGATAACAGGCATAAATTGGGAGCCTATTATGATTCCAGGCAATTATTTACTTTTCATAGCAAGCCTTATTTTCCCCATTTGACAGATAAAGAAACAAGGGTTCCAAAAGGTCAAATAAATTTTCCAAAGTGAATCACCTGGTAACTGGAAGAGCTAGAATTATAAGCCCATAATCTTTAAATATATTCCTCTCTTCTCTTTTAAAGTTTTAAACTGTCTTATTTTTCCAGTGTAGTTTCTCAGTTCAAATACCAACTGGTTTAAAATGATTAACATGATGATTATTCTTTTTAAGTGACCAAATCAGAGCGTGGGATGTGAATCTACTTCTAGTTATAGTTCTGTCATTAACTAGCAGAATATGTTCTTGAAGAAAATAGAATCTTTATAGGATCGTAGTTATTCTCTTAAATGTAATGTCCCTTCTAGATCTGAAAAATGTGTATTGATTGGAAATGTATGAATTTGACCCTAATTTATCACTTTTCTTAGCAGTCTTCATTTCAGTTTAAATTTTAGAACTCATTCCATTTGTTGCCAGGTAATCATGGATTGTTTTTTATTATTGTTCATAGGATTCAATTCAGTTAACACTGAGTGTCTACTATGTGTCTGGTACTCTTTTAGGTGCAGAGGATATAAAATGAATAGGGTAACCTTCTCTTAAGAAATTCATAGTTATATGGAAACAGCTATATTTTTCATCCCTTTTTGGAGAGGAAATGGAGAAGGAAAAGAAAGGAAAAAAATCCAGTGTTGGATTTGAATATAGTTTGTGCAATATACATTAATATTTTTTGTAAAGCAGAAATATAGAGGCTCATACAATAAAGTATGTAAAGTATTGGAAGTCCTTGTAGTTTGTTTAACCATACCAATTAAAACATTAAGGACCTCTAATGTGTGTGCTTGCTCTTACACAAATATTTATAAAGACATAAGTTCTGCTGTTCTGAAGCTTCTGATATGTTAGCCAGCTATTACTGACAAAGTACATAACTAAGCAAAATAAGACTAAACAATAAAAGACACTAAGATATTTCGCTTGAAATGGATTGAAATGGAGATTGGAAAGAGCTGCATTGTTTTGTTTTTTTTTTTAATATAATGTTTTTTGAAGGCCTGCTATTCTGGGTACTGGAGGAATAATTCCAAAAGAAATAAGATAGCCTCTTCCCTTAAATATCAGCCTCACAGAGGAAACAATACCTTCCTTGTTTTTTTAAATGACCAATAGATCGAAGGTAAAAGGTATTTTATAATAATGGGAGTGCTTTTGAGATTCCAGGTTGGGAGAAATTAATGTGAGTTTGAGTTATTGGCAATCATTTCATGTAGCAGCTGGGATCTGAATCATAGACAACTGTTTTAAATTGTTGGAGAAGAAAAAAATTACTTGAAAAAATACTTAGAGTAAATAATGTATATGGCATATTTTAGAATAGCAGAGACTTCTCTGGCAAGAGCAGAGATTGTATGTTGAGAAGTTGTAGATAGTACTGTCGTAGAGATTGTTAGGGACTAGATTGTGTTTCATGCCAAGCCTAACTGTCAGTGGTGAATTATTGAAACCTTTTAAGCAAGGAGATTACAGGATGAAAACAATATGTTAATCTGTCAGAGATATATAATAGTCAATAGTGATTACATAGTGATTGAAGTGATAAATGCACAACTATGTGATTATACCAAATACCATTGATTGTAGACTTTGGGTGGATTTTTGCTTTATTAACATGTATCAATAACATTACTAAAAATTAGTGACTACAGTCAGAAAAACTAGTTTAAACATGAGAGGAAAATATAGGGATGAGATGAGGAAGTATATATACAAAGTGATGAGGGTCTGGTCTAGGATGGTAGAAATGGCAATGGTGAAGAAAGAGAAGATGGATAAGATCTGTAAAAAAGGAAGAAAGCATAGACATGGTGATTCATTCAGTATACATTTATTAAATGCTTACCTTCTGTAAGGAAGATGCTGTTGGTGAATCAAAGATAATTAAGTAGGGTAATAAAAATAAGAGATGAGTAGGTGATTTAAAACTTGGGTGACTGGGAAAATAGTGCTACCAGATGACTGTCAGCATTAGAATAGTGTATACTAGTTTCCAGTAAACAGTAATTTTGGTGAATTTAAAGTGATGATTTTAAATGTGAAAATATTTGGTAAGACATTATAACTACAAGTAAGGAACTTAGGTGGTTATTAGGGGATAGAAATAAAAGCATATAACTATGGGAGTCATCGTTGCAAAAAAAGATAATTGAAGGAAATACTTGAAGCCATGAAAATGGGTCCAATTTTTAAGAGAGAATGTCTTAAAGGGAAAAATAGAGCCAAGAGCAACGCTTTGGGGAGTATTCACATTTGGGTGCTTAACATGCAGAGAATGAATAAGAAAGGGAGCATTAAGAAAGACAAGAGAAACATAAATTGTACACAGTGCAAACCACAATAGGAGAGAGGTTTGAGATGGAGGGAAAATTAGCTACCAGTGTCACTTGCAGTAGAGACCACCTAAGGGTTAAGGATTGAACACAGATTTAATTGTGCTGGCATATTTGGTAAGCTTTAAGAATGAGGGTTTAGTAGAATAATAGGAAAGAAAGTAGACTGCAGAAGAGAGTGGGCGTCAAGACATACTAGTTTTTACACTTGATCTTAGCCAAAAGGCTGAGAAGCGATGAGACATATTCGTTTTTAATTGTGGTTAGTTGCTACTATCTACTACTTTCTGTCAACTGCAAGCTTGACACTTAACTCATATTCTCCTCAGCATAACGTATTTGTCAGTCTGGTCTTTCATACAAAGATTTTTTTCTCCAATAAGCATATTCTCCATTCTATCTCAACCAGCCACTTTGGTAGGTATTCATTAGATTTTGTTATCAGGTGAAATTGCTCCAGGAACAGATTTATTAATTCAGACATCTTGCTTTCTGAACACCACTTTTTATATTTCTATATTACTTAAGTGCTCCCACCATGACTGTTCTTTAACTTTATCTGGCCTTCCAGTTCAATCATCCCTTTATTTTTCCCCTGTACTTAAGCCATTTATGTTTTCATTTCTCTCCCATCCAGCTTAGATTCTTTGTTTCATCATTTTCATAGCTTTTGTCAATACCTTAAATTCTTTCCTTCCTCTTTGATTTTTGTTGAACTCTTCTGAAGCTACTCCATCCTTGGTTATGATCTCAACTATCTGCTTTCTCTTTATGTATTCCTGGTGGGACAGGGAGAAATCATAGGAACACAGATTGCTACACTAGAGATTCATTCTGCCTATCTCCCTGGGCCATCAACGTTGTCTGGTAACCTATTTTCTGTGGTTGCTTATTCTTTCCCAAAAACTTTCAAATCTTTATCCTCCTTAAATCTCTCCATTATGTTTGCTCTTATTCTTAGCAGATGATGCCATGTCCTTTTTCATAGAGAAAATCAAAGCCATTAGACAAGAATTACCTCAGCCTTCTGACATCAAAGCTATTAACCTACCTGCAAATGTACCTCCCCACCCCCCCTTCTAATGGAATGAGATATTTCTCCAGCTCTCTTTAAGATTCATTTTCTTCTTCCTTCTCAAACTATTGATTATTATTCTTTCCCCTTTATTATCAGTCTCATCCTCTTGACTAGCTCACATGAGCATTTATATATCCTCTAGCTCACATAGCCTTAAAAGAAAAAAGATCCCTTCTATACTCTTATTTCTCCCCCCAGCTACTCTCCAGTCTCTCTTCCCCCTTTATAGTCAAGGTTCATAAAAGTGTTGTTTATACTTGATATCTTCATTTTCATTTCATTCCTCAGCAACTGGAATCTGGCTTCCTTCCCCACCAAACTGCTATTATTAAAGACATAAATGACCCTCATGCCATTAATTCCAATGTATGTTTTTAATCATCAAAGTTCTTGGCCTCTCAAAATCGCCCAATTTTCATACACCCACTTTTCCTTTGACTAACATTGCATCAGAATGCCTTGGTTTTCTTTCACTGCTCTAAGAAGCCACTGAAGTGTTTTAAGCAGGGAAGTGACATAGGACCAGCTCTAGCGTGTCGAATGAATTGAAAGGGAAAGAATATGACTGAAAGAAGATCAGTTATAAAGCTACTATAGTTATCTAAGCCGGAGATGATACTTTTTGCACTAGAGTGGTGAGGGTTGATTTGGAAAGAATTGAACAGTCAGGTGAAATTTAGGAGATAATATCAGCAGGATTTTGTGGTGGATTGAATATGGGAAGTGAGAAAGCAAGAATTACCTGCTTTGAATTAGCCATCTAATATAGATGGTGATGCCATCTACCAAAGAAGAAAACACTGGATGAGAAGGAATGTTTGCGAGATGGGGAGGGGAAGAGATCTAATTTTGAGTTTTAGGTGCCTTCGAGATTCTGAATGGATCAGTAGGGAAGTTGGATACATATGCTTCAATCTCTAAGGAATTACAGATATAAATATTGGAATTGTTAAACATACGTGGTAACTGAAGTCATACATATAAAAGAAATTTATAGAATATATAGTAGGAAGAGAAGAGGTTGATTCAAGTAAGATGAGTAGGCAAAGAAAACTGAGAAGTCTCTAAGGAGATTAGAAGAATGTCATATCTTGAAAGCCTTGGAAAGAGAATATTTTAAGAAAAGGAAAAATTATTTCTGTACTCATCCAGATAATAATATTCATCTCAATTATAATTGCCAGCAAACTTTTTCTAGAGTAAACAGAAAATACTAAATATTTTAGGCTGTTGCCTTTATGATCTCTGCTGTAAATACTCAACTCTGCCATTATAACACGAAAACATCCTCCTACAATGTGTAAAACATGAATGTGACTGTGTTCTAATAAGACTTCATTTATGGATAATGACAGTTGAATGTTATGAAATTTTCACTTGTCACAAGATAGTCTTTTGATTTTTTTTTTTCCTGGTCATTTAAAGTGTAAAAACCAAACTTAATTCAGGGGCCACACAAAAACAGCGGGTCAGATTTGGCCCATGTGCTGTATTTTACTGACCTCCCTACCCCCAAACTGAGCCTGATGCCTGAACTATAACAAATACTCAATAAATTTTTTTTTAATAAATTAATTTTGAATAAGTTTTTATCCCAGTTCATATGTGCTTTAGGGGAGGGGGTACATGGGATGGTAAAGGTGGGTTTTCTTCTTTAAGCCTGAGAACAAGTTTTATACTTTTCTTTGGGTCCATGCTTCTCTTTAGAGATTTTTAAAATTTATTTAAAGTAACTGGGAACCGATGTGGCTCAGTGGTTTAGCGCCGGCTTCCCACATACAAGGTCAGGGATTCAATCTCTGGCCCCGGTAACTTTAAAAAAAAAAAAAAAAGTTATTATAAATTTTGAAACTATCAAAATTTTAAATTTTTATAAGAATACTATCATGCCATTTGGGGACGGAGAAAGTTAAAACTAAATTCCAGCACTTCTTAGGATGCTCAGAATTTTGGGCATTGATTTCTATTAATTCCTGAGGATTTAAAAGACACATCTGTTTGTATTAAAACACACCTTTATATTTCCGAGAATGTTAACTTAATTTTTTGTCCTTAAATTTTTTTCTTCATTTAATCTTAGTTAAGACCATTACTGTGCACTCATGTTGCACAGAGTGTAGCATGAGGTAATTTATAGAGCAGTGAAAAAAACATTAATATATGTTGATAACATGATATATACCATGAAGGAAATGTACAGATGTAATAATATAGATTAATTATTAAGGAGTGGGGGAGGTGGTTAAACTGGTCAGAGAATATATTTCTTGAGGTGTATCATTTATGCTGAGACTTGAGCCATGTGAAGATTTGGGTAAGGGAAGAGCATCTAGGTAGAGAAAGTCCTGTGAGAACTTAGTATTTTCTAGAAACTGAAAGGAGTTTTAGGTATAAATAATTTGAGGTATCTGCATTTAAGGAATCCCCCCCGCCAAAATTGATTTTACAAACAGATTAGAATATATTGACTTCACTTAAAGTCAAACAACCTGTACTATTATATTAGTTCATAAGGATTGAAATTGGCTAGGTAAAAAAAAATTTGATTTCTAGTCTTTTTCATGTTCATTGAAACCTATTCAGTTGAAATGGTGGTGTTATTTATATGTATGGATTTTATAGGCTGTAGAACTAACATAAGTAATTGCCATACATTTCTTTTTATCATACCAAGTGACTATTTAGCACCAAACTGCAAATGTGCTGAAACAATCAATAATCAAAGAAGAAAAATGGTTCCTGCATGAGTAACTCAGTTTAGTCCATAAATACAAAAATGTGGCACACTAAAGCATCACCATGAAAGTTGTCTTAAGACCAAAAGGAATAGCTGACAGAATTTGTGAGACATTGTCAGTGGGAAGAAGATAGAAAAGATTAGGAGGGAAAAAAGAGTGAGGGGAATAGAATAAACATAAGTGGAGGTGAAATGAGAATCCTGGCCACTCAAATTAGAGGAGGTAGACAAGAGGGAATTTAAGGAAAAGGAGAAGGGTGAATGCTAACACTCTAGTAGGCATAATTTTAGACAGGGTAAACCTTAAAGAAGTCTACTTTCAATTTAAGAATAAATGTTAATTTCTCATGCCCATTGCCTGTATTTGAGAAGATCTGAGTCAAAGCTGACCATATTTTTAAATTATCTCTTCTACTTCAAAATATGTTTTACAATGTTTCATTTAGAAAACTCAGTGAGAAATTAAATACTTTCATTATAATTTTTTATATTTTTAAAGTAATATTTTCAAGTATTTGTTTTTAAATAAAATGTATATACCATGTAGTATGTTGTATTTATTCACTTATATTATAATGTTCTTTTAAGTGTTTCAGGCTGCATGTACCAAGTAGTTCAGACGATTGGCTCCGATGGAAAAAATCTTCTGCAATTACTTCCAATTCCTAATTCCTCTGGAAATCTTATACCGCTAGTTCAATCTTCAGTCATGTCTGATGCTTTGAAAGGGAATACAGGAAGCCCAGTTCATGTTACTTTTCAGACTCAGATTTCCAGCTCTTCCACAAGTGCATCAGTTCAGTTGCCCGTTTTTCAGCCAGCCAGTTCTTCAAATTATTTTCTTACAAGAACAGTAGATACAGCAGAAAAAGTTAGAGTTACAACTGTGGGAACTGAAAATTTTACCTCATCAGTTTCTAAAATTCAGAGTCATGGTGTGAAAATTGATGGACTTACCATGCAAACATTTGCTGTTCCTCCCTCCTCAACACAAAATGATTCATCTTATATTTTATTAAATACCCAGAGTCTTCCAATGACTGTCAAGACTCCAGTTTTGCCTTCTGGGCATCATTTACAGATTCCAGCCCATGCTGAAGTGAAATCTGTACCAGCATCATCGTTGCCTCCTTCAGTTCAGCAAAAGATACTTGCAGCTGCAGCCACAAGTACCTCAGGAACAGTTGAGGCCTCCCAAATACCAACCGTTATTTACGTATCTCCTGTAAATACAGTGAAAAATGTAGTTACCAAGAACTTTCAAAACATCTATCCAAAACCAGTTACAGAAATAGCAAAGCCAGTGATATTAAATACCACCCAAATTCCAATGAATGTTGCAACAGAGACACAATTAAAAAGTGGTCAGCCTTCTCAAGCTGCTCCAGTGAAATGGATTTTTCAAGAAAATCTACAGCCTTGCACTCCATCTCTTGTTCCTGTTAAGTCTTCAAATAATGTGGCTTCAAAGATTTTAAAAACTTTTGTAGATAGGAAAAGTCTGGGAGATAATACTATAAATATGCCACCATTGAGTACTGTCAGTCCCTGTGGGACACAATCCAAAAGTATGCCTATTAAAGAAAATGCTTTGGTCATGTTTAATGGGAAAGTCTATCTGTTGGCTAAAAAAGGGTCAGATATTCAGCCATCACAAATTGACCAACAGAATTCTGTTTCTCCTGATATTCCATCAAGAAAAGATACATCACAGATAATGAGTCAAAGTCCAGTCACAGAAATATCTAGAAAGGTTGTAGATTTTGTTTTGGCAAAAAATAAATCTTCCCAGATGGAGACAAAATCACTTTCAAACACCCAACTTGCTTCCATAGCCCATCTAAGGGGAGAGAAGAATAAAAAAGTGGAGAAACCATCTCTTTCTACCCCAGTCCCACATAATATGAACCAATCCATTAACTACTTAAATCAGAGTAAGACTTTATTCACAAAACCAGTCTTTCCAGATGGATTTAGTACAGGACAAAATGCCCCCAGAAAAGGAAATATCATCCAGAGTATAGAGAAAATAAGTTCCTCTCTTGATGCAACAACTCTTACTTCACAACAGTGTGTTTTCAGAGACCAAGAATCAAAGGTAATTTTCCCATGCTAGGGTATCTTTTTATGTATCTATATAGAAAAATTTTCTTAATTCTCAGTGTTAAGTTACCATCTATGATACCTCCTCCTCCTTTCACCCCCACCCCATCATGCACATACCATACACACATGAATGCTTAATTAAATAAAAACTTTCTTCTGAGTAAATGTTTGAGAAAGAGTATAATTAGGAAATTCCAAGCAGTATCTTTCTCTTGAATCACTTGTCATGCCAAATCTTTAAAACATAACAAATCACAGAGCAAACCAATTTAGAAAAGTTAGAAAACAATAATGTGTATTCAAAGCTTAGTACAATTTTATGTGTATACACATATATACACATCCATGAACAAATATTTATGAGCTTTTAGTTATGAAGAGATCAATGAAATGCATACAAAAGAGCTGTTATTTTTGGTTTTTTGGTGGTTGGAGATAAAATTAGCGAGTTTTTGAGGTAGTGGAAAGGGTGGGACAGGGCTAGTCTGCCTTTTCAGTCATTTGGGTTTCTTTTTTTTTTTTTTTTTTTTGGTAGACAAGTTTCCTATTTTAGCCCTTCTTTCTGACTCCATCTAATTATCCAACATACCCACATAGCTACCTTTCTGTTTATTTAAGATATATCTGCCTGTGCTCACTAAATATTTATACTCACCTTTTCCTTGCTTACCTGGAGGTTTGCTTAATGTCAAAATTTCCTCCTTCAATACAGAATTAATTGAACTCCGGAGATGTAAGGAGGTGAATTCTGATTGGCAAGTTCAAGATAGATTAAAAACGTAAAGACTTTCCCAAAAGACCACAATTTCCAAATAATGTCATGTAGATTATTTTTATATTGTTATTAGTCTGTATTCTCATTTCAGTTGTTTGAGAATTGACTACTTGTTACTTTTCTAATACAAGAGATTGAAATTTTAAATTTTTGAATTTAACTGCTAAATTTAGTTTTTAGAGAATGGGTGGTAGGGCAAGGGTATTGCAACTCAACCATTTAGAATTTTAAAGCATGATGTTTTCTTAATGAAAGATTAATCACATAGATACTGGTCTGATATTTTTAAAAAGCTTGAGTAATTTGCAGGATTGTTTGTGTGTTTTCTTTTCCTAATTCCAGATCCAGAATGAGATGGCATCAACATTAAAAAGAGGTACTCAAGAAAGATATGACAAGAAAGAGTCTCAAGGAAGAAGTAGTAAGGCATCATGTCTGAAGAATGATGCTGAATTAAAAAAGATATTTGGTCTCACTAAAGATGTAAGAGTGTGCCTTACTCGAATTCCTGACCCTTTGGGCTCTGGAGAAGGTTTTGATTCCTTTAGCAGTTTGGTGAAGAGTGACACTTATAAAGAGACCAAGTTTATGGTGAAGGAGGAAGAGAGGAAAAAGGTAATAGATTTTTAAAGGTACTACAAAATTATATGAATGTATTTATTTCCTTGATTTGATTTTTTACTTTTGTGCATTAGTATGAATGATAGGTTTCATCAAAATTGAAAATATATGTATTATACTAAAACAGTATTAAGAAGAACCATATATGTACAGGTAAAATGTACCCCCAGTTAATTAAAGGTGTCGTTTTAAGTGTTTTTATTCACCTCCTGGTTATTTTTTTTTCTGTCATAAAATTATAAGAAAATGATGATACCTTTTGAAATAGTTATACTATTTTGAAGACTATATCCAAAGGAACTAATTCAAGTGTAAGGAAAATATAAACATGCAGTTGTTCATTGCAGTGTTACTCATAATATAAACATTTTAAGCAGCCTGCTTGGTCAACGATGAAAAGAAATGTCCCTTTGTCTACTGTCATTCTACTTAGGAATATATTATTACTATATTTTAATATCTTGAACTTCAGATCAGAGACCCCAATCAGATTCCCAATAAAAATCCTCCAAGGAGCTGATGTGGCTCAGTGGTTGAGTGCTGGCTTCCCATATACAAGGTCCTGGGTTCAATCCCTGGCCCCAGTACTTAAAAAAAAAAACAAAAAAACTCCATACATGCCTACCTTGGAGAAAAAAAGGAAAAATTAAATTAATTTTATGTCTTGTACTCTTCACAATTGCTGTTATATTTTGGTGATAGGTCAATACTTTTTCTGATACTTGACATTGGCAGGAAATTGTGAATTAAGCAGTTTATTCTCAGTGAATATCACTAAGTACAGTACAGTGGTAAACATTTCTTTCTGGCTCTAGTTGTCCTGACAAATCTTTTTGAGTTAAATTGAATTGCTAATTATTTGTATCTTCAAACTTTGTTAAATTTGAGAGCACAATATATATATGGCAGTAATATTTGGTTTTTCTTTTGGAATCCTACTCAACATTGCAACAGGGTTTTGATAAGAAAAGAAAAGCAAAAACCGTTAAGAAGATGGTTTGCACAAAGAAGAGAAAAACCGAGAGTGCTTATAACACAGTCGTAAATGGAGGAACTAATGTCACCAGCTCCCAACTCCTTAGCAGTGTTCTACCAACTTCAGATGTATCACAGCATAATATTCTCACAAGCTGCAACAAAGCAGGAGAAGAAAAGCAAACTGAGGTAGAACACTGCATCCATGATAACCAGCAGAAAGGCACATTGAGTTCAAATGCAGCTTTTGAACAAAGTGATTCCTTTAATAAGAATTATTATACGGAAGATGTTTTCCCCATGACACCACCAGAGTTAGAAGAAACCACTCGGGATGAAAAAATAAGAAGACTTAAGCAGGTGTTGAAAGAGAAAGAAGCAGCTCTTGAAGAAATGCGTAAGAAGATGCACCAAAAATAATAAAATGTAGCTAAAGACTTAAGTGAAACAGCTGTGTTTTGTTTTTCATATACCTTTGTACTAATAAGTTAATTATAAATGCATTCTGAAAATGTCTTTAAATATGAAACTTGTTTTTCATCAGTGGATTATAGCATTTTATTCAAATGATACAGAAAAGGTTAATTCACATGAGATTCTTGTCTATAATCTACATGGTGTATCTGAGCAAAAGATACCTTTTTTTGGAAGGAAAAGTTTTATATTTTTCTATTTTAACTAGAATTGCCCAAGTTTAAATATTTGTGCAAGGTTTCTGTTATTGCTGTTTGTAGCTTTAGCTGAATTGCTCAGGTGTTACTCCAACAATAGTTAATTGTGTTCTGTTGAAATTCTAAAATCCAAGAGAGGATGTCTGCTCCATATTTAACTTGGCCAATGGGCTTGTATATGTACTTACTTGGTTTCTTTACCTATAAAATGAAGATTCCTTATACTCACCATATCTTGTATTTTTTTTAATTTCATAAAAGAAAATACATTACAGCAGGGTTATTTATTTATTTTTATTAATTTTTTATTAATTTTTTATATATCTATATACATTTTTAGGATACATTGATTACACAAATGTTACACAGAGATTCCAACAGCAGGGTTATTTAAATATTCAACTATTTCTTAAGTGTGAGGAACACTTTTTTTTTTTTTTTTTTT
>PVKH010016523.1:0-15718 GCA_004027955.1 Chaetophractus vellerosus
AGAGAAGGAAAAATAGGTGTAATTTGGGAGCATTTTCGGGATTTGGGAATTGTCCTGAATGACATTGCAATGACAGATACAGGCCATTATATGTCTTGTAATAACACAAAAATGTGCGGGAGAGAGTATAAACTACCATGTAAATGATAATCCATGCTTAGTGGCAATGCTCCAAAATGTGTTCTTCAATTGTAACAAATGTACCACACTAATGAAGGATGTTGTTAATGTGGGAAAATGTGGGAGGGCTATGGAGCAGGCATATGGGAATATGCAATATTTATGTAATCTAAGTTTCTTTTTTTAAAAAAAGTATGTTATAAATAAATAAATAAATAAATAAATAAAATTACCCAGTATAATGGTTTGACAGTTTTATCTAATTATGAATTCCAAAAATATAAATTGAATCATGCTTGTAAACTGATCTGTTCATCTGGGCATGATTGGTTTATGATTAGGGCATTAACTGGGCCACATTAGTAGGGCATTGAGCCCCACCCCTCGGTGGGTGTGGTCTCAAGTGTAAAAAGCAAGGCAGCAGATTTGAGAGGCAGATTTTTGAGAAGCAGTTCTGATGTTGGAGAGGTGCACTCCAGGAGAAGACAAGTGAGCTGTTGGCCTGATAGTCTACAGCTGGCCTTGTGGAGAGACGCAAAAGCGTAGAGAGCCTCATGGTCTACAGCTGAACTTGTGGAGGAAACAGAACCTAAGCCCAGAGAGAAACACAGCCCCGGAAATAGAGGAACCCAGAAGTCTGAACACTGGAGACATCGGCAGCTGTCTTGCTCCAACACGTGGACTTTGGTGAGGGAAGGAATTTATGCTTTGTGGCCTGGTAACTTTAAGCTTCTACCCCAAATAAATACCCTTTATAAAGACCAACCAATTTTTGGTATATTTCAAAAGGCACCCCTGTGGCTGACTAATACACCCAGCTTAAGTTATAGGGAAAAAAAAGTAATTAGGGCTTTTACTGGGGGGTAATGGAACTGTTGTATATGCTGGTTATGATGGTGATCATATGAATCTGCAGATGTGTTAAAATCCACATATCTGAAAAAAAATCCATAGAACTGTACACCAAAAGAAGAAATAATTAATTTCACTCTGTGAAAATCTGAAAAAGTTAATAAAATATAGCAAAACAAAACTAAAACATTCTCTAAAGGGGAAAAAAGAACATTATTTGGACATATGAAAAAATTGGAATATAGGCTGTAAGCTTTGTATCAATGTTAAATTTCTTGAATCTGGTAAATACACTTAAGGTAGTAACATAAATGAATATCTTTGTTCTCAAGAAATGTACATGGCAGTATTAAGTTGTTTAAGGAGCATGATGTTACAACCTACACAAATGTTCAGAAAATAGATCGATAAATAGATAAAGAGATAGAGACAGAGACAGACACACACACACACACACATACACACAGAATGAGAGAGAATGATGGCCATGGCAGTTAGAGTCTTTTGTGAACCCCAGAAAATCCTGTTCTTAGAGCTAACCCATTCCTGTTCATGTAGATGGGACCTTCTGATTAAATTCCTTCAGTTAAGGGCCTCTGATTAGATTGTGTGGCTCAGGGTGGGTCTTAATTCTTTTACTAGAGTCCTTTATAAACAGGAATAAAAAGCCGTGCATACAGAATAATGCTGCAGAGACAGAAAGAAGCCTCTAAGTGTTGAAATCAACAAACCTGGGAGGGCAAAAACCCACAGATAGAAGAGCCAGAAGCAAAAAGCAATGGGGTCTAGAGGAGTGGGGAGAGACGAGAAGCCACCTCTAAGTGGCTGATAGCCCACAGCTTTAGCTCAGGGAAAAGGATCTCCTGATGATGCCTTGATTTGGACACTTTCACAGCCTCAGAACTGTAAGCTTTTAACCTAATAAATTCCCATCGTAAACACCAACCCATTTCTGGTATATTGCTTCCAGCAGCTTTTAGCAAAACTGAAACAATGGCAAATGTGGAAAATGTTGAAATTGGTGGCTCTAGGTATCTGTGAGGATATGGATAGGTTGGACTACTCTGTATGAGGTTTGTATTATCTTCATGTTCTGTAAGTTTGAAGGTATTTCAAAATAAAGTTTTTTTAAAAATCAGAAATTAGAATACAGGTTACTAGGATAGGGATGAGGATGGGGAATGAGGAGTGTAGCAGTTTGGCAGTTTGATATAGTTATGAATTCCAAAAATAGATAAATAGATATTGGATTATGCTTGTAAACTGGTCTGTTCATCTGGGCATGATTAAGCTATGATTAGGGCATTCACTGGGCCATGTCAGTAGGGCATTGGCCCCACCCCTTGGTGGGTGGGGTCTCAAAGATAAAAGACATGGCAAAGGACAGAGTTGTAGTAGTTTTGATGCTGGAGTTCTGATGAGGAAGGAGAGAAGGCCCCAGGAAAAGAGACGAGTCATTCACCTGACAGTTCACAGCTGGCCTTGCGGAGAAAGGCAAAGCCTAGAGAGCCTCATAGTATACAGCTGACCTTGTGGAGGAAACAGAGGCGCTAAGCCCGGAGAGAAACAGAGCTCTGGGAAGAGAGGAACCCAAGAAGTACGAACCCTGGCAAATGTCAGCAGCTGTCTTGGTCCAACACGTGGCAAAAGACTTTGGTGAAGGAAGAAACCTCTACTTTATGGCCTGGTAACTGTAAGCTTCTACCCCAATAAATACCCTTTATAAACACCAACAGATTTCTGGTATTTTGCATCAGCACCCCTTTGGCTGACTAATACAGGGAGTTAATAATTAATTGGTAGAGTTTCTGTTTGGGGTGATAGAAAACTTTCGGTAAGGATGGTGGTGATGGTAGCACAACACTAGGAATGTAATTAATACCACTGAATTTTATATTTGTAAGTGGTTATAATGGGAAATTCTAGGTTATATATACGTTACCAGAATAAAAATTAAAAAAGAAAAAAACCACAGAACTATACAACAGGAAGACTGAATCTTAAACTATGAACTGTAGTTACCAATATAATTATAATAATATTGGTTCATCAATTGTAACAAAGGTACCACACTAATCAAAATGTAATAATAAGGAAAACTGTAGGGGTGATATGGGAACTCTGAACTTTCTGCATGATTTTTCTGTAAACCTACAACTGCTCTAATTAGAAAGGAAAAAAGAATATACCATTATTTAAATCATTTTTATATAATCTTTTTTATTGACAACTACAGATCAAGTCCTTTTGTACTTCAATTTAATAGTGTAAAGAATGGGATGGATTGGTTTAGACATAAAAAAGATTCTTTGGGAATGGGAATAAACAATCCTAGCCCTATTCATTGAAAATGATACAACCAAATATAATTTATATCACATCATGTTATTCATTCAATCAAAGGACTATGGGGAAAAACAGACCTTTAGGTTGCTTAATTGTTTGCAATGCACAACCTAGGGAACGTACATTTGGTATTACCATCCTTTGTTCTTTTAGTTTCCCTTCATTATGTGCATTTGCACAAATCAGAGTGCATTATTCACAGCAAGGTCCAAGGACACCACTGGATGGATTTTTACAAAACTTGAGGCAAAAACTTTAATTTCTATATCTCTAAACTCAATTTCTATACATCTCTACTGAGGTGATCAACAGATATAACAGGATAGTTTAACCTTACTTGCTGTAAGATGTTTATGATGTTTAGGAATGAATTTCTCAAGGAGACGTTTCATATGTGGATCCTTGGCCTCATCCAAAGCACACTTTCCATTGTCACTTCTTAATAAAGGATCTGCTCCATTTGAGAGAAGTAACTCTGCCACCTAGAGGAAGACTGTTCATGTGAGGAAGCCCAGCCAAAAAGTCTATTATTGTAAATGTGTGCTAGCATACACCTCTAGTAGCATCAAATATTTAAAAATTTATTATATATATATATTATTTTAGGATACACTGATTACATAGATGTTACACAGAAATTTTAGGAGTACCCATATGCCACCCTCCCACACCTCCCACAACCTCCCACATATATATCCTTCATCAGTGTGGCATAATGCCTGTGACAGATATACACATTTAGGGGCTTTGCCATCAAGCATGGATCACAGTTCAGACTGTAGACCACCCTCTCTCCCATACAGTTCTGCATGATACATGATGATATAAAATGGCCTATATCCTCCATTGTAACATCACCCATGACAATTCCCAAGTCCCAAAAAAACCCCGTATTACAATTGCCCTTACCTCTCCCTGCCCCCAAAGTGTCCAGTGACTCTGGCTCCACATAATTTTGTAATTTCTTCCATTGCATGTATCACAAGTCTATAACAGGACATCAATAAGTCCATTCTAGTCCATAGTTCTTCCCCCAATCCTGAGGAGTCTGGGATGGTGATGTCCCCTCCACCACCAAGTGACAGGGAGCTTATATCACATGGATACGATGGAAGACTTGATCTGCCTGCAGATGTAGGCTCTCTCCAAATATTTCTTTCTTTTAAAGAATTTGTACTTACCTATAACATCTTTGCCCAATTAAAAAATTAATGCAGATGCTAGTGATTCATAAGTGGTTTTTAATATTTTTTCTATATTAGAAAAGTTACGGGTTTTATAAGTATTTAATATAAAATCTGTGGAAGGAAGAAAGGGAGGGAGAGACGGAAGGAGGGACAACGGGAGGAAAAAGAAGGACAAAAAAGGTGAACTGGAGCAGGCAAATACACCCAGAAATAGGACTGAGTACTGCAGTAGTAAATGTAATTTCAGCAGGTTCACAGGAGACAATTATAGCTTCCACCTATACCTATGTTGCTACTAGTCCTCCTCAGACTCTCAGGGAGAAATGGGTCAATCCTTAATCTGTTACCAATGCTTAATCCCTTCCAGGAAACTCTTTCTGATGCCTGTTCCCCCACTGCCCCAGAAAAAAATGACCTCTCCCTCCTTTCATGCACATATTTTATCATAGTGCCCAAGATATTCTATACTATACCTATTTCTTATATATCTGTCCCTTGTACTATATTCGAAGCTTCTTGAGGGTGGAGACTATGTTTTTAAAATTAATTTATTACTTTTGAATAGGTAATTAATGAATATGACTGGAAATACAAAAGGCTCAGAAGAGTATACAGTAAAAAATAATTTTCCCTCCTCTATCCCATTCTCCAGCTAATTCTTCTTTTCCAAGTCGGCCCCGTTTTCCATTCCTTTTAAGTTTTTCCATAGTTGGTCTGGTGCAACATGATATGTGTGTGTGTGTGTGTGTGTATAGATAGATATCTTATACAAAATAGTCATGTACTATACACACTCCTCTGTATCTTGCCCTCATTTTTCCCCTAACAACAGACCTTAGAGATTGTTCATATCAATGTTGATTGAACTTTCTCATTATTTTTATCAGCTGAATAAGTCTATTTTACAAATGTAATAATCTATTTCACTATTACCCCATTTATGAATGTTTAAGTTGCTTTCACGTTTTTTTCTACAGATGAATGTTTTAATCATCTTTACATTCTCAGTGCCTGATTCAGTTTCTGGCAAAGAATAAATGTTAAGTATAATAAATACTGTGTAATAAAAGAATGATTCTAGGGTAGGGAGGACGTGAGGTGTAGGCTTTAAGGAACATTACACTAAAAGAAGCCTAAATTTCCATTCTAACATCTAGAATGAGAAGAGGGATCTGCATTTCTGTAAATTGTATGGATCTAAAAATTAAATGTATATATAGATTTCCTTTTCTAAAAAGCATTCTAGCCTGCTAAAATAGTGTGACGTCTCTTCTCTTACCTTCGATAGTAGTTAGCCTTCTGAGTTTTATTCTGTTTACAAATGACAAGTATCCTTTTCCCACATTCCCATAATAGAAATGATTATAATAATTCAGCCTTTTCAAGAAGTTATACATCTCTCTTTTAAAATAATATGTAGGCAGTCTCAGCTATATTTGTATTCTGGGTAGTATGTCTGTGTCTGCTGCTCTATCCTATCAATGTTAATTAGTGGTAAAAATAATAAAAGCAATATTTTCATGTTGCAAAAAATTAAAGAAAGGTACTAATTGAAAAGTAAGAATCCCTCCTTCACTTATGGCCCCTCAAAGATACCCAGGACCTGATCCTTGAAACCTGGAAATGTTACCTTACATGGCAAATGCGATTTTACAGATGTGATTCAGCTGAGGATCTTGAGATGAGTTCATTGTCCAGGAATATGGGTGGGCTCTAAATGCTATCACAAGTGTCCTTAGAGAGAGGCAGAGGAAGATTTCACACACAAACAACACAGGAGAAGGCCATGTGAGGAGAAGGCCATGTGAAGATGGAAGCAGAGAATGAAGCAATGCAGTTATAAGCCAAGTAACGCCAGCTGCCACCAGAAACTAGAAGAGGTAAGGAACATATTCTCCCCTAGAGCTACAGGAGGGAGTGTGGCTCTGATGACACCTTGGTTTTGGACTGGTAATACTGATTCTAGACTTCTGGCCTCCAGAACCCAACAAATTTCTGTTGTTTTAAGCCACTCAGTTTGTGGGTAATCAATTATGGCAGCTAAAGGAAACTGATCTACTTACCTACCTCCAATTTAATACTTCCTCTCCAGATCCTTTCAAACACACTCTTAGACACAATATAGCTTTAAATTTTTAAGGGACTTCTGGAATGCTGGTGCAAGAGCTCAAGAGAACCTCTCCCCTGGAGAGATATCTATTATACTGATCAAAATTTGCAAAGATAGTCATTCAAATCTCTGGAGATTGGTCTACAAACTGAGAATCATTTATTTTTTAAAAATCTATGGAAACTTGGTAAGAGGCCATGGCATTTGAGCTAGGGGATACACTCATCCCTCCAAAATGCTATGGTATGGAAAAACTATTCAAGTAGGCTCCATAGTCTAGTGGCAGTTTCCATTACCCTCAGCAACCTGGGGTGGAAGAGCTATTTCAGGTAGATTTGGCAGCTGATGAACATTGGCAGTTCCCACCCCCTCCCTGACTGGCTCTGGGCTAAGGAAGATCTATATAGATCTATAAAGATCTAGGTGGCAGCATCAGCTGGGAAGCAGCACCAAGTTCTTGTCTCCTCCCCACATATAGCTCCTATATACAGATATCTAGATATCTCCCCACATATTGAGTGGGGCAGCCAGTAAAGAGTGAGTTTCCCAACCCCAACTTCCCCAGCGCCTGTTCCTTAGCACAAAGGTTCTGCTGAGGAGAGCAAGCCTCAAAGACTGACATGCTCTGCTCCTGCCAAGGGACTTGATTTTATTTGGATCAGACTGTGAAGCAGTTTATACCCCAGGGCGTTACTGAAAATAATGGAGCAATAACCTAGCAATTAGTAAAGGCTAACAGCTGGGTGTGATACCAATAGACAGACCAGAAGTTAAATAGGGAGATCAGGGAAATAGACAGTCAAAAAGAGCCTGGTAAAAGCTATAGTTGTCCTGGTGGTCCAGGAATACTGTGCTTATGAACCTCTGAGTTAGCAGTCCCTGGCTGAATGTGGGCCAAACTCATAAACTCCCTGAATTGTGAATGCAGTTTCCAAGCCATACTAGATCAACAGTAAAAGATGAAAAACTTTCTTGTTTAGGGAAATCAAACACAACCGCTGACCAATCAGTAGCTGACCACTATATGGTGCTGATGAAAGGAAAATCCTTAAGCCAGATAAAAACAAGGAAAAACAACTTTGAGCAGGGTTGTCAGAGGCTTAACACTGGTAGGGAAAGAGACTTCACTGAATTGTCTAGTTAAGTCATTTAAGCAAATAAACAAGCACATAAACAATAACAGCAAGCCCCAGTGGGGAGAGGAATCCAACAGGAAAGTTGGACCCATACATAAGATAAAAAGCCGGGAATAAAACTGCCTTTGAGGAGGTCCAGATGTTTAATTTAATAGACAAAGACTTCAAAAGAGTTTTATAAATCTGTTCAAAGCAAACCATGTTTAAAGAATTAAAGGAAGGTGTGGTGACAATAACTCATCAAATAGAGAACACCGATAAAGAGACAGAAATGATAAAAAATGAGAACAAAATGGAAAGTTTAAAGTTGAAAAGTTTAACAGAGATGAAAAAATTCCTAGAGGGGATCAAAAGTTCATTTGAACTGGCAAAAGAAAGAATCAGTAAACTTGGAGATAGGTCAATAGAGATTATGAAATATGGAGAATAAAGAGAGAAAAGAATTTAAAAAAATTACAGAGCCTCAGACATATATAAAATGGGAGTTCTAGAAGAAGAGGTGATAAAGAGGCAGAAAAAATATTTGAATATATAATGGCTGGAAACTTACCAAATCTGATGTAATAACATTAATCTACACATTCAAGAAGCTTAACAAACTCCAAATAGGATAAATGCAAAAGGACACACACCCATATATATCATGGTCAAAGTAAAGCAATGAAAGCCAAAGAAACATAAATCTTGAAAGGAGCAAGAGAAAGGCAACACTTTGTTTAGAAGGCAACTCCAATAAGATAAATATCTGACTTCTCATTAGCAACAATGCAGACCACAAGGCAGTAGGATAATATACTTAAAGTGCCAAATAAAGAATAACTGTCAAAAAAGAATCTTGGGAGAACGGATATGGCTCAAGCAGTTGGGCGCCCACCTCCCACATGGGAGGTCCTGGGGTTCAGTTCCTGGTGCCTCTTAAAGAAAAGCAAATGCCACAATGAGCAGATGCTGCAATGAGCAGAGGGAGGCCCTGGGTTTGGTCCCTGGTACCTCCTAAAGAAAATGAGCAAATGCCACAACCGGCAGACATTGCAGCCAGTGGGGAGTGGCTGTGGCTCAGGTGGTTAAGCATTCACCTCCCACGTGAGTTCCCAGTACTTCCTAGAGAAGACAAACAGACACAGAGAGCAGACGACAAACAGACAGATGAGGGAGCCACCTTGGGGGGGGGGGAATTAAATAAATAAATAAATTAATTAATTAAATAAATCTTTACCAAAAAATAAAAAGAATCTTGTATCCAGCAAAACTATTTTTCAAAAATGAAGGCAAAATAAAGACATTCCCTGAAGAACAAAAACTGAGAGAATCTGTTGCTAGCAGATCTGCCTTACAATTAATACTACAGATAATTCTTCAGGCTAAAAAAGTGACACCAGACAGTAATTAGAATCCACATGAAAGATAAAAAGTGCCAATAAAGGTAATTATGGTAATTATAAAAGACAATATAATTGCATATTTAGTCTCCTTTCTTCTCAACTGATTTAAAACAGTATGCATATACTTGTATTGTTAGACCTATAACATATATAAATGTAACATATATAAATGACAATACCAGCACAAAAGAACCAGGTGGAAACAAAGCTGTATTAGAGTAAGAAAATTACACCAGATGGTAACTTGAATCCACAGAAAGAAATTAACAGAATAAGTAATGGTAAATAAGAATATAATAAATTCTATCACAGTAGCCTCTTCACATGTGAAGCCATCACAGTAGCCAGTAAATACTTGCTCTCCTTTCTTAGCTTTTCAAAAAGATATACATCAAATAAAGTAATATTTATAACAATGTATTCTTGGGTTTATAACTTATATATAAACATAATATGTATTACAGAAAAAGAGCAAAAAAGGGGAGGGGTTGGCGCTATATAGAAGCAATGTTTCTATATCTCACTAGAATTAAATTAGTATAAATGCGATGTAGGTTCTAATGAATTAAGATGTGTATGTTCAGGCCTTAAGAGCAACACTAAGGAAATAACTAAAAAAAATAGGGGCAGAAGAATAACCTCATATTGAGACAGAACCACCTAACTATGCTGCTCCCAAATTCCTGACCCTTAGAAACTATATGAGATTATAAATGTTTATCCTGGCAGCCTTCCCCATCTCTACCTGTGTTAGACATTTCTTCTGAAAATATACAAAACACATCTTTCAGAGCTCAGCTGACTAGTCCACTTTCCTACCCTAGGAGTTTTGAACTCCAGGGGCTACTTCTAATAACTGAAATAAATTAGAAGATATCTTCAGCATGTGCCTCAGTCCTGCAATGCAGTGCCTGGATCAGAAAATGTCTATGGCTCAGAGCATATGTGGTTTCTGAGATAAACCACATGAACTAGAATTCATATTATTAATTAATGTTACCATTTATTGCAGCTACTATTAACCAACTGGTATAGAATTATAGTATTTTGATATGTTAACCAGGGGTACAGCTGTACTGGTGTGTACTGGTGGATCAAAACCCTGGGAGGTTCTCATGTCTTATGCTGACTCAGAAAGTGACATTAGGTTCCATAAAGCAGCAAATTTCCTATCAGTCCTGGACATCACTGTGTAACACTCTATAAGAAGGAAATGTTCTTCTAAAGCCTAGAAAGTACCATATGAAGAGTCTTAAAAGAGAGAAAGTTTAAAAATTACTGTGGTAACCAAAACATGTACCATGCATGTAGTTATTAAAAGTAATGTATAAAATGGCATCTACCATATTAGGCACAACATACCCATCATACAGTAAAATTTTGTTACCCAAATTCTGAATATTCATTAGTAAAATTAACCAAAAATAAATTCCTATATATTTTGAATTGATTGGTCCCAAATATTTTTTTTTAGATTTATTTTTATTTATTTATATATCCCCCCCCCCTTGCTGCTTGTGCTTGCTGTGTTCATTTGCTTTGCGTTTTTCTGTGTCTGCTTGTCTCCCCCTGCTGCACCATCCCGCTGAGTCAGCTCACTATGCAGCGGCTTGCCTTCTCCAGGAGGCCCCGGGAACCGAACCTGGGGCCTCCCATGTGGTAAACCAGAGCCCTACCAATTGAGCTACAGCTGGTTCCCCCCAAAATATTTTTAATACTTGTAGAATATAGTGTTTGCTCTGCAAACAACAGCATCACATTACCTTATAATGTCCATTTATCACAGCATCATGTAGCGGAGTGATTTGGTACATTCCTCTGACATTTACATCTGCTCCACCTTTTAATAGCTCACTTGCTGTCTGATAAAATCCTCCCACACTAGCTTCATGAAGTGCTGTCCAACCTTTCATAAAAAAAGGAATTTATATGTTTTTACGTTTGGCATCTTAATAATCTTTTGTGCTCTGCCTTTTTAAAAAACCCTAATTCTAGGTAGTTTCCTTTGAAATATTTTGATTATATAAAACAAAATAATCTCACCATGAAAGCACCATGTATTATTTAGTGGATTCTATAAATCTGAGAAACAAATCACATCCCTATCCCCATCTCTGTTGTGGAGAAATATGAAAAGAAGTAAAATATTTAAAATTATTCCTCATCTCCCCAATAACCTACAGAGAATGCTGGTTGCAGGCTACTTTTCTCCAGAGATGAAGGGGAAGAAATGCCTTATTTCTAGCCCAACGTACTTTCCACGTAGCCTAGCTGGCAGGACTACAAAGAATTAAGTTCAAAAGTATATATTTCTTTTTCTCCATATTCACGAAGAGCTATTTACAGTTCAACTAACAAACCATCAACTGCTGCAAGCAAACCATTCACCCAGATAAATATACTTTTTTTTCTTTTCTATGTTTGCCACAGAAAATGGTATAGATTATAGATACTTAATGAATTCCAGTAAATCACTTGATAGATGTAAGAAAATCTAAAAGTTGCATTTTAAAAGCATATTTTACTAGCTCCTTTCAGAACCTTCTCCATAAACCAGGGTTTTCAAAGTCAGCACTACTGACATTTTAGACCAGATAATTCTTTGTTGTTCTGAGCATTGTAAGATGTTTAGCAGCATATCTGGCCTTAACCTACTAGAAGCCAGTAGCACCCCTACCACAAGTTGTAACAACCAAAAATATCTCCAGACATTGCCAAACGTCCCTGGGAGGAAAAACCTCCCCACTTGAGAACAACTGTCACAAACTGTTATAAAAGAAGTTTCTTCTACAATATTAATTGCTAAGCCTTGAAAAAGAAATGAGCAGCACCAAAAAGCTGAAAATATGTAGTCAATAGATTCAATTGGCCTCTAAATTTCCTTAAAGTGCATATGGCTGTTAAAAGAAAAAAAATACAAAATTATGTTTTGGGGTTTAAAATACATGTAGATGTAAAAACATGTGACAGCTAGAGCATAAAGTATGAGAGATAATAAATGGACTTTAAGCTGTGCAATATTCTTACATTTTATGTGAAGTACTGCAACATTAACACCAAGAAGATTTTGAAATATTAAACATATATATATAATATATATATATATTATATATATATATAGTAAACCCTAGAGCAACCACTAAAAAATAATACAAAGACAAACAAAGAAACAAAAATCAGATGAGGCACATAGGAAACAAATAGCAAAATGATAGTCCTAAATATAAATTGACTAATCACTCTGATTAAAAGGCAGAGATGGTCATAATGGTTAAAAAAGCAAAACTAGATATGAGCTACAAGAAACTTATTTTAAATATAAAGACATATATAGGTTGAAAATAAAAAGATGGAAAAGGAT
This sequence comes from Chaetophractus vellerosus, assembly GCA_004027955.1. Lineage (NCBI taxonomy): Eukaryota > Metazoa > Chordata > Mammalia > Cingulata > Chlamyphoridae > Chaetophractus > Chaetophractus vellerosus. Next base: position 12,495 of record PVKH010016523.1, read on the forward strand.
ACACAAAACTAACCATAAAAATAAGAAGGCTAGGATGGCTATATTAATATCATACATACCAGTCTTCAAGACAAAGTATATTATCAGAGATAAAAGTACATATTTCATAATGATAAAAGGGTTGATTAATCAGGAAGACATAACAATGATAACTGTGTATGTACTTAACAAAATAGCTTAAAGATACACAAAGCAAAAGTTGATACAATTAAAGGGGGCAAAAGACAACTCCACAATCATAGTTGTAGGAATTTTAACAACCCCTCTCAGGAAATGCTAGACAAAAACATTAGTAAAGACATAGACAATCTGAGCAACAGTATCTACCACCTTCATCTAATTGACATTTATAGAACATTACATCCAAAACATTAAACATTGTTTTCAAGTGTACATGAGATAATCACCAAGAGAGACCATATGCTAGGCAATAAACCTATTCTCAATAAATGTAAAAAGACAGAAATCATACAAAGTGTATCTTCTGACCGCAGCAGAATTAAAACTAGAAATCAATAATAGATATCTAGAGAAACCTCAAATATTTAGAAACTAAACAACATACTTCTAAATAATCCCTGGGTAAAAAAGAAATCATAAGAGAAATTTAAAATATTTCAAACTGAATATAATGAAAATAGAACATACCAAAATCTGTACGATGCAACTAAAGCAGCAGGGAAAATAAAAGCTTTAAATGTTTATATTAGGAAAGAGGTACAAAATCAGTGACCTCAGTTTCCATCTTAAGAATCTAGGAAAAGAACAAAGCAAACCAAAAATAAGTTGGAGGTAAGAAAAGAGTAGAAATCAATAAAATATAAAACAGACTAACAAAAGAGAAAACTAAAAAAGTCAAAAGTAAATTCTTTGAAAAGCAATAAATAAAACTGATAATCACCTAGCCTAAATAAATCAAGAGGGAGAGGGAGGGAGGGAGGGAGGAAGGAAGGGAGGAAGGAAGGGAGGGAGGGAGGGAGGAATGAATTAGCAATATCAGGATCAGGAAGGAAAGACTAAATATCCCTAAAGATCTGAGGATGTAAAAGGGTAACAGAGGAATATTGTAAACAACTGTTTGCCAATAAATATGACAATTTAGATGAAAAGGACAAATTCCTTAGAAAACTGAAAAACAACTTATCAAAACTGATACAATTTGAAAAAGAAAATATAAACAGCTCACATCTATTAAAAAATACTTGCACTTATTATCCAAATCTTCCCCACAAAGAAAACTATAGGCCCAAAAGGTTTTATTCCTTAATTCTGTCAAACATTAAAGAAAAAAAAATTGTTCACAAACTCTTTCAGAAAATAGAAGAAGAGAGAACACTTTTTACCTCATTCTATGAGGTCTGGCACCAAAACCAAAAACGTTACAAAAAAAGAAAATTACAGATGAATATTACTCATGAATATAGATACAAAAAAATCTGTAAACAAAATATTAGCAAATTGAATCCAGAAATACATAAAAAGGATAAAACATCATGACCAAGTGGAGTTTATCCCAGAACTGTAAGGTTGGCTTAATATTTGAAAATCAAACAATGTAATTTAACATATTAAAAAAATGAAGGAGAAAAATTATTTGGCCACTTGAATAGATGCAGAAAAAGCATATAACAAAAGTCAGCATCCATTCCTGATAAAAACTCCAGCAAATTAGGAATAGAAAGGAACTTCCTCAATCTGGTAAAGAGCATCTACAAAAAAGCCCATGAATAACATGCTTAATGGTGAAATACAGAAGAGGCAAACTAATCCATGGTGAAAAATATCAGAACAGTAATAGTTTCTAGAAAACAGGCAGAGAAGAACTAGAAGGGACATAAGGGAACTTTCTGGGATGACAGAAATATTCTATTATTTGATAGAGGCCTGGTTTACAAAGAAGAATGTATTTGTCCAAATTCATTTATTTGTCATTCATTCAAATGGCACATTTAATATTTGGCATTTCACTGTATGAACATTCTACCTCAAAAAAAAAAAAAAAGGGAACCAATGAACTCAAACTCTAGTTAACGATATTATAAAATTCATGCTGAGGTGTTTAGAGGTAAAATGTACTGTCTGCCATTTTCTTTGAAATGCATCAACAAAACATGGTGTGATGGCTTGGAGTTATGTACCCCCGAAAAATATGTTCTTAATTTTAATCCATTGTTATGGGTGTGAACCCATTTTAAATAGGACCTTTTGACGAGGTTACTTCAGTTAAGGTATAGGCCCAACTGAATTGGGATGGGTTTTAATTCTATTAGTGGAGTCCTTTATAAGTGGAATGAAATTCAGACACATAGAGAGAAGCCACAAGGAGCAGCCAGAAGCTGGAAGTAAAAAAGGACCTTGAAGAAAAGCTAGGAGAGGCTGCTATATGCACTGCCATGCTACAAAAAAGCCAAGGACTAAGGATCACTGGCAGCCAGTCCCAGAATGCCACAGTCTTCTGGAAGAAAGCATCACCTTGCTGATGCCTTGATTTTGGACTTCTCCTAGCCTCAAGATTGTGAGCCAGTCAATTTCTGTGGTTTAAGCCAACTTACTGCATGGTATTTGTTTAGCAGCCAGGAAACTAAAACAAATGGATTGATATATAAAGGGATATATAGATGAATATGTATTTGATAAAAATATGTAGAATATAGATATAAGGTATATGGATATTTACTATATAATTCTTGTAACATTTCTGTATGTTTGAAAATTTTCATAATCTCATTAAAATTTTCAAATTATCAACTCACAAAAAACTTTTGGAATATAACCCATTTGAGAACTATCTTTTTGATGCAAAGGACATTTTTGTAAAAATAAAAATTATCTCCCCCAAAGTACTGTTTCTTATAGAAAGTATGAATTCATTACTATTTGAGTTCTGGGAACTGTAGATCAGCAAGAATTTGCTTATCCAGATGTGTACTGGTTATCTTGATTATATGTTACAAATCTAGGTTTGGTAGGACGAAAACTGACATATCAGGAATGCAAAATCATTAACTTTGGAATGCAGACAATGATTTTCCTCCTAGGAAACGTCTATTCCTTTATTAGGTTTTGCTTAAACTACAACAAAAATTCATTTCCTAAAAGAGAAAAGATGGCTACTATAAGAATGGGAAAACAACCACAAAATAAGATTAGTTTGTTTTCCCTGAGCCCAGAACAGCTGAAAAATAAGGTAAATGTGAAGCAGTTGGCTGGCTTCCAAGGAAAAT
>PVKH010016525.1:0-15701 GCA_004027955.1 Chaetophractus vellerosus
AATAAAATAAATAAATCTTAAAAAAAAAAAAAAAAAAAAAAAGAGTAAAGGGGAAAAAATGAGGGCTAGTTTAGAATATTTACAGATAAACAGAAACTGAGAGTTTGTAACCAAGAGACCAGCTTTGCAGGAAATACTAAAGGGAGTGCTACAGCCTGAAAAGAAAAGATAGGAGTGAGAGGCAGAGGATCATTAAGGAAACAGCTTGAATAATATGATAAATGAACTAAACCTAACAGAAATATACAGAACAATGCACCCCAGAACAGCAGGATATATATACTTTGCATGTGCTCATGGATCTTTCTCCAGGATAGAACATATGCTGGGTCACAAAGCAGACCTCAATAAATTGTATAAACACTGAAATTATACAAAACACATAACATAACAGCTAGAAATCAACAATAGGTAGAAAAAGAGAACAACCACAAATATATGGAGATTAAACAACACACTCTTAAATAATCAGTGGATCAAAGAAGAAATTGCAAAAGAAACCAATAAATATCTTGAGATGAATGAGAACAAAAACACAACATATACCAGAACCTATGGGATGCAGCAAAGGCAGTGCTGAGAAGGAAATGTATAGTCCTCACTGCTTACACTAAAAAGAAAAAGAGCTAAAATCAATGACCTAATTATAAAGCTGGAGGAACCAATAAAAAAGAGCAAACTATTCCCAAACCAAGCAGAAGGAATGAAATAACAAAGATCAGAGCAGAAATAAATGAAATTGAGAACAAAAAAGCAATAACAAACCCCAAATTTGGTTCTTCAAGAAGATTAAGACAAACCCTTAGCTAGAATGACAAGGAGAAATAGAGAGAAGATGCAAATAAAATCAGAAATGAAAATGAAGACATTACTACTGACCCCATAGAAATAAAAGAGATCATAAGAGGATACTATGAACAACTGTACACCAACAAATTCTTGGGAATGTATGAACAACCTACACTGACCCTAGAAGAAACAGAAGACCTCTACAAACCCATCTCATGCAAAGAGATTGAAATAGCCATAAAAAACCCAGGACCAGATGGCTTTACAGGTGAATTCTACCAAGCAATCAAAGAATATTTATTACCAATCTTAATCTCTTCCAAAATATTGAACAGGAAGGAATGCTACCAAACTAATTCCATGAAGCCAATATCACCCTAATACCAAATCCAGATAAAGATAATATGAAAAAAGAAAATTGCAGACCCATTTCCCTAATGAATACAGATACAAAATCCTCAACAAAATACTAGCTAATTGACTCCAATTCTTGTAACACATTAAAAGAATTATTCATCATGATCCAGTGGGTTTTATTCCAGGCATGCAAGGGTAGTTCAACACAAGAAAATCAATCAGTGTAATATACCATATTAATAAATCCAAGAAGAAAAATCACATGATCCTATTGATTGATGCAGAAAAGGCATGAGACAAAATACAGCATCCTTTCTTGATAAAAATACTACAAAATATAGGAATTGAAGCAAACCTTCTCAACATAATAAAGGCCAGATATGAAAAACCCACAGCTAACATTGTACTCGATGGTGAAAAGACTGAAAGCTTTCCTGTTCAGATAGGGAACAAGACAAGGATGCCCTCTGTTACCTCTGTCATTCAATATAGTACTAGAGGTTCATGCTAAAGCAATCAGGCAAGAAAAAGAAATAAAAGGCATCCAAATTGGAAAGGAAGAAGTAAAACTTTAGCTACTTGCAGATAATAGGCTCCTATACCTAGAAAGTCCCGAATAAATGAATTCAGCAGAGTGTCAGGATACAAGATTAATACTCAAAAATCAGTAGTTTTTCTATACACTAGTAATGAGCAATCTGAGGAGGAAGTCAGGAAAAAAAATTCCATTTATAATAGCGACTAAAAGAATCAAATATTTAAGAATAAACTTAACCAAGGATTTAACACATTTGTATTCAGAAAACTTCAATGCATTGCTAAAAGAAATCCAACAAGACCCAAATAGATGGAAGAACATTTCAAGTTCATGGAATTGAAGACTAAATATTGTTAAGATATCAATACTACACAAACTGATACACAGATTCAATGCAATCTCAATAAAAATTCTGACAGCCTTTTTTAAAGAAATAGAAAACCCAATTATCAAATTAAATGGAAGGATAAGGGGCCCCAAATAGCCAGAAACCTCTTTAAAAGAATGAAGTTGGAGGACTCTCACTTCGGGACTTTAAATCGTATTACCTAGCTACAGTGGTAAAAATAGCAAGGTATTGGCATAAAGATAGACATATAGACCAATGGAACCAAACTGATGGTTCAGAAACAGACCTTCATATCTATGGTCAACTGATTAAAATAAAATTTTTTTTTGATGTACTGGAGGCTGAGGATTGAACCCAGTTGAGGCTTGCACTCAACCACTGAGTAACATCAGCTCCCCTGAGTTGTTTTTTTGTTTGTTTGTTTTGCTTGTTGTTGTTTTTAAGATTTACTTTATTTATTTATTTATCCCCACCCCCTTGTTGTTTGCACTTGCTGTGTCTGTTCATCTTCCTTGTTTCTTTAGGAGGCACCAGGAACCAAACCTGGGACCTCCAATGTGGGAGGGAGGTGCCTAATCACTTAAGCCACTTCCGCTCCCTGCTTTGTTATGTCTCTCAATGTTTTCCTTCCTGTGTCTCTTGTTAGATCATCTTGTTGCATCAGCCTGCCACACTTGCCCATTGCACATCAGCTCGTCTTCTTTAGAAGGCAACAGGAACCTCCGTTCCCTGCTTTGTTGTATCTCTCATTATGTTTTTTCTTCTTGTGTCACTTGTGTCTGCTTGCTGTGCCTGCCCGTCGTGCCAGCTCGCTGTCTTCTTTAGGAAGCACCAGGAACTGAACCAGGGACCTCCCATGTGATGGGTGGGAGCTCAATTGTTTGAGCCATATCCATTTCCCTGTTGTTTTTTTTTTTTTTTTTTAGGATGCACTGGGAACCGAACCCAGGACCTCCCATGTGGGAAGCAGGCACTCAACTGCTTGAGCCACATCCACTCCCTTCAAGTGATTTTTGGCAAGACTGTCAAGCCCACCCAGCTGGGGCAGAACGATATATTCAACAAATGGTGCTGGGAAAATTGGATATCCATAATCAAAAGAAAGAAAGAGGACCCCCATGTCATACTTTATATAAAAATTAACTTTAAATGGATTAAAGTTAATTTAATCCATTTGGATAAAATGCCTAGAAGAAAATGTAGGGAAACATCTTCAAGACCTGGTGGTAGATGGTAGGTGGTAGATTCTTAAACTGAAAGCAGGTACAACAAAAGAAAAAATGGATAAATGGGACCTCCTCAAACTTAAACACTTTTGTGATTCAAAGGACTTTGTCAGAAAGGTGAGAAGGCAGCCTACTCAATGGGAGAAATTATTTGGAAACTAGATATCCAATAAGAGTTTGATTTCCATGTTATACAAAGAGATCATACAATTCAACAATAAAAGAGCAAACAGTCCAATTAAATAATGGGCAAAAGACTTAAATAGACATTTCTGTAAAGAACAAATACAAATGGTGGAAAAGCAAAAGGAAAAATGTTCAATATCACTAGCTATTAGGGAAATGCAAATGAAAACTACAATGAGATATTATCTCATACCTCATAGAATGCCCATTATTAAAAAAAAAAATAAGTGCTGGAGAGATTATGGAGAAATAGGGACAGTCCTTCACTGTTGGTGGGAAGGCAGAATGGTGTAGCCTCTGTGAAAGACAGTTTGGCAGTTCCTCAGGAAGCTAAATACAGAACTGCTGTATGATCTGGCAATCCCTCTACTAGGAATATATCTGGAAGAACTGAAAACAGTGACGCGAACAGTCATTTGCACAATGATATTCACAGCAGTGTTATTCACAATTGCCAAAAGATGGAAACAACACAAATGTCCATCAACCGATGAATAGATAAACAAAATGTGGTATATACGTATGATGAAATACCATTCAGCTGTAAGAAGAAGTGAAATCAAGATGCATAGACAACATGGATGAACCTTGAGGATATTATGTTGAGTGAAATAAAAGGACAAATATTGTATGGTTTCACTAATATGAACTAAATATGAGAAAACATATAGAGTAAAACCTAGAGTATAAGTTACTAGGAGATAGGATGAGGGCTGAGAAGGGGTACTGATGCTTAAGTAGAATTTTCAGTTAACTTGACTGTTAAAGGGTGGAAATGGATAGAGTTGATGGTAACGCATTATAGTGAGTATAACTAACACAGGTGGTTTATAAATGGGATTGTGGCTGGAAGGGGTATTTTAGGGATATAAATGTCAGTGGAAAGAAAGCTAGAGAATAATCTAGGGACTGAATAATATAGTGAACCCGAAGGTGGATGAGGATTGTGGTTAATAGTACAAATAAAATAAAGTTCTAAGAACTAGAGCAGGTATATGTCACTATTACAAGGTAGTAAGAATATGGTGATACATGGGAAAAATACAATTAATGTAACTTATGGACTATAGTTAACAGCCATATTGTAATATTCTTGCATCAATGTCAAAGAAGGTACTATGTTAATACTCAGGGTCAATAATAGGGAGATATAGGATTTTTCCTTTTGGACTAAGGAAAATGCTCGAAGATGTAAGAAAGCGATGACCACACAACTCTGTGATGAAAATGAGATCTACTAAGTGTACACTTTGGATAGACTGTACACGCGTGGGACTGCATAACACAGTGAACCATGTGGTGAAAGATGGACTTTGATTAACAGTACAAATATGAGAGTGTTCTTTCATGAAGTATAACAAAAGAACAAACTAACACATGGTGTTAATAATAGGAGGGGTATGGAAAAATATACCAAATGTGTGCTATGAGCCACAGTTAGTGGTAACAGTCTGATGATGTTCTTTCATAAACTGTACCAAATGTTCCACAACAATGTAAGGTGTTGGTCAAGGGATGTTGTAGGGGAATTATGCACATTATGCATAGTATGCAAGCTTACAACTTCTCCAATAAAAAATATATATATTTTAAAAATAGTACAGAAGATGTCAAGTACTTAGCTTGTCCCATTGGAAACATCTTCAATAGCATCTTATCAAAACCAGAATATGGAAACTGGTACAATTCAATGAACTAGACTATAGACATTACTTGGGTTTCACCAGTTTTTACATGTACTCATTGGTGTCTGCAAATGTGTGTGTGTACATAGTCCTATGAAATTTTATTATAAGACTAGTTTTCTTAATCCAAGAGAACACAATGATTATAACTAGATTTAAGCCAGCCCAATCATATTCTGTATTCTCTTGGCTTCTATTTCTATTCTGTGGATTAAGAAATGGGATACATAATCAATACCGTTGTTCTTTTGCAATTTAATATGTTGAAAGAGTTGCTACCCTGTAAATGACCAGGACTCTTTGGGTACTAGTAAGGCTCTATAATGCCACAGGCAGGTTATCCCAGTTTAGAGGCTCACCTGTCACTCCCTGCCATCTGTGCTAACAAAACATTCTTCACTTATTCGGTATGACCAAAAAAAAAAAAAAAAAAAAAAAAAAACAACCCTCAATAATAACAGATGGCCATAAAATAGCTTTTAAAGCAATTCTGCTGTTTATATGTTTCTAAAGTTTAATTCCCAGATAAATGATTTTTATTACCTACTTAAAAACTTTTTGTGGCAAAATTTGCCATTTTAACCATTTTTAAGTGTATATTAGCTGTCAATGTTATGCAACCATCACCATCATTGATTTCCAAAATTTCTTCCATCATCCCAAACACTCTGTTCCCATTAAGCAATAATTTCCCTCAGCCACTGGTAACTTCTAATCTACTTTCTGTTTCTAAGAATTTGCCTATTCTAGATATTTCGTATAAGTGGAATCATACAATATTTGTCCTTTTGTAGTTGGCTTACTTAGCACAATGTTTTTAAGGTCCATCCATGTTGTAGCATGTTCCAGGACTTCATTCCTTTTTATGGCTGAGTAGTATTCCATTGTATGGATAGACCACATTTGTTTATCCATTCACCTGGGTTATTTCCACCTTTTGGCTATTGTGAATAATGTTGATGTGAGCACTAGTTGATAAAAAACATCTGAGTCCCTGATTTTCATTCTTTTGGGTATATACCTAGAAGGAGAATTTCAGGATCATAAGGCAATTCTATGTTAACTATTTGAGCAACCACCCAACTGCTGTACCATTTTACATTCCCACCAGCACTGCATGAGGGTTCCGATTTTACTACATCCTCACCAACACTTGTTATTTTCCATTTTTTAAATTAATGCCATCCTTGTGGGTGTAAAGTGGTATCTCACTGTGGATTTGACTTGCGTTTCCTTAATGACTAATAATGCTGAGTATCTTTTCGTGTGTTTATTGGACATTCATATAATTTCTTTAGATAAATATGTATTCAAATCTTTTGCCCATTTTTTCATTGGGTTCCCTTTTGTTGATTTTTAAGCTGTAGGAATTTTTATATATTCTGGCTATTCTTATACACATCCACATATATATTCTTTATGTATTCTGGATATCAATCAGATATATGATTTGCAAATATTTTCTCCCATTCTGTAGGTTATCTTTTCACTTTCTTGATAATGCCCTTTGATGCACAAAAGTTAATTTTGATGAAGTCCACTTTACCTATTTTTTCTTTTGTTGTTTGTTCTTTTGGTGTCATATTTTAGAATCCATTGTCAAACAAAGATTTATCCTTATGTTTTTGTCTAAGAATCTTATGGTTTTAGCTCTTATATATAGGTTGTTGATTCATTTTAAGTTAATTTTTGTGTGTAATATAAAGTAGGTGTCTAATTTTATTCTCTTGCATGTGGATATCCAGTTTTCCCAGCACCACTTGTTGAAGAGACTGTTATTTCCCCCACTGAATGGATTAGGCACCTTTGTTGAAAATCAATTGACCATAGAAGTGTGGGTTTATTTAAGGACTCTGAATTCTATTCCATTGGTCTATATGTCTATCTTTGTGTCGGTACCCAACTGTTTTGATTTGTAGTAAGTTTTGAAACTGGTAAGTGTCAATCATCTTACTTTGTTCTCCTTCAAGATTGTTTTGGCTACTGAATATCTACTTTTAAAATAAGAATATTTTTCACCTAACCATTATTCTATGTCACCTGCTGCACTTCACTGGTTAGTATGGCTAGCACCCAAGACAATCTTTTTTCTAGTTATTTAGTTTACAATCAGAATTTCATGCCTTAAGGTAAATGGCAGTGCCTTGGTTATGACTTCATTGTTAGACAAGCCTTCTCAAACTTGCCTGTCTACTGGAACCACCTGGGGAGCCTTGTAAAATCCTGCTGCCTGGTTCCATATATACAGAGTCTGCTGACCTTGGTCTGAGGTGTGACGTGGCCATTGGATGTGGCCTGAACATTGGGTTTTTAAAGGCTATCAGGGTGATTTTAATATGCAGCCATGGTTGAGAATCACTGAATAGATGGCTGGGTTCCTCCTAAGCGTGGCTGACAGAAATAGATCACATTTCCATCTTGATAACAGTTTCTTTGTTATATTTTCACTATGGCTTATTTACAACCTAAAAAATAAAGATATAATTAGGAAAGAGTTAAAAAGAAATCCTATATACATAACCTAGACTGGACTCCTTAGAGAAATGTTCTATTCCAGGTCTAGGGCAAGAAATGTGCAAAATGAGCCCGGAACATCCTGTCATTCCAGACAGGTAGCTATAAAGGACTACTGAACCATGTCAGAAGAACTCAGCAGCCACTGTGAAGGGGCTCCCACTGGCCAAACATGGGACAATTTGAGCACCCAAAAGAATAATAACCGCAATAGACTGAAACCTGGCAAATATGTAAAATCCACAAGTTCATTTCAGAAATAATAAATAGTAATATTTAAATAAATAAAACAAAACTTTTAAAAATAAAGACACTTCTGGAGGTTGCTAGGGCATCAACTCATTATTCTGAATAATGGAAAATAAAGGGATAGAATCAAGCATTTATCTTTCCTTTGTGGTAAATTTCAGAGTTACTAAGTAGTTGATGAGTAAAAATTCTTCCAGCTAATAAAAGAAAAAGAAATTATCAAATTAGAAAACTCACCATTTTATAAGTCTAAATTAATGAATGGATCTGGGAAATGATCATGACTTTGTGACAACTGCATAATAGTAAACTTTATACTGGAGGCATCAGTCTGACCAGCCCTGAACACAGTCTGACCTGTCTTGGCATCACTAACAATGGGATGACCAGACATCACGTGCTTTCTGAGAAGATGCAGTAAGAATAGTACCAACACCATCAAGGAAGCTATCTTGCCAAAATAACTGGCTTGGAATGTAATCACATATCTGGATCTAACCACCAGTTTACAGTATATAAAGGAGATAGAGGAACAAGACCTTGGGGATATAATCAGCCAAATGCAGAATGTAAACTTTCCAAGTCAAATGATCTAATTTCTGCAACAAATTAGTGGCATGAAAAAAAATGGAAAGAGGAATTATTATAAAATTAAAAGAAATTTAAGAGATATCTCAACCGGTAGTAATGTGTGGAACTTATGTAGACCCTAATCCAAACAAAGCAAATCTAAAAAGACATGTTTTGAGATGATCAGGGAAAACTGACATAGGGTAGATATTAGCAAAGTGGTATAAAGAACTTAAAGGAGTTCTTTCTCTTTTGTGTTTTCTTTTTTGTTTTTTTTTTTTAGTTAGGCCAGTAAGTCAGGCCTCTTTTGTCTTTTTCCAATGGAAAATTTTATAACATCAATACCACACAGAAAATAAGCATAGTTTGATGATGATGATGCCAGCTAATTTATATGCTCCTCTTATTAAAAAATAATAAATGAATATACTTTAGTCTGTAGTTAGTTTCATATATTTTAAGTGGCTTCTAATCAGAAAACTGCAATTTACATAAATGTACCAGCATTTCCTACCTACAAGTGATCTACAACAGATTATAATCTGACTAACATTTTAAATGCAAAGTAAGAAATGCCCCAAATGTTATTCTGAACATAGGCAGAATTTTTAAAAATACAAGTTTTTACATACTGTAATCCAAACAATATAAAGCTGACTCAATTTTTCAGCATGAGTTTGAGAGCACAAAAGGGTAATTGTAGCTGAAAGTTGCCATTTATAGACAATTAGTAGGAAAAATACAATAAATAATAGATCGTCTCATTATGGGTTTCATATAAAATAAAACTGCTTGTTAAGTAACCATGTTTATGTTAAAATGCTTTTCACAAAGTAGGGATGAGCAAAAACTATTTACTGATTACCCCCAAATGACATGAATCGTATTTTAAAAATTCATGATTGTTTAAAATAATGACTTGGTCCTCCACCTAATGATAGTGCACCTTTCAGATGAGGTTTTTGGACACTTAATATGTGACATACCTCAACAATGATGACAACAGTACAGTGGTTTTTTCCTTTTTTTCTTTCAAGGTGCTCCATTTGTGCATAGGACTTTGGAAGTCTCCACACTGTCTTTTAAAGATTTATTTTTTATTTATTATATATCCCCCCCTTTCTGCTTGTTCTTGCTGTTTTCATCTTTGCATTCTTCTGTGCCTGCTTGTCTCCCCCCGCTGTGGCGACTTGTCGAGTCAGCTCACTGCGCGGCGGCCTGCCTGCTCATGGCGGCTTGTCCTGCCCACAGGGGCTTGCCTTGCCTGCGGCGGCTTGCCTTCTCAAGGTGGTCTGCCCACTCGAGGAGGCCCCGGGAACCGAACCCAGGGCCTCCCATGTGGTAAACCGGCACCCTACCAATTGGGCTACAGTTGGCCCCCACACTGTCTTTTAAAGTATGTTATGGGACAGGTGCCTGTTTTACAAAAGAGGAAATTAAAGAAATGGATGCTGCCTGCCATTGCTCTAATCTACAGGATCCAAGGAGTCTATAACCTGTTAGAGCCTTTCTACTCCGCCAGGGCCTAGGAATTCTATGACACAGAATCATTAACAATTAAAGAGCAAAAGCAGATGATCCCCTCCAAATTTAGGTTTCCAGGGTGGTTTATTCAAATTGGCCAGTGGATGGCTTGGGTCTGGGGAGATCTCAAAGCAAAAAGGAGTATTTCAACTAGGGGAGTACTCTGCAGTAACTCCTGGCACAGGGGGGGCTTCAGCAAGGAGGGTGGGGGAAGGCTGAGGTTATGATTAAAACCCATTAGAAAGAATGTGAAGTCTCTCAAAGTTCATATAAACACCTGGTACATTTTCCAAGGACAGAGAGCAAACAACTGATAATCAGTGTGCATTAAAAAGTCTATCCACAGTCACAACACAAACACACATACATACACACACACAAAGCAATTCCTTAAATTTTAACAGAATATAACATTGACAATAGTAACCATTCCTGACTTCATCTGGCTTTAAAAAATGATTGTGGTAGAGAAACAGTCTTGAATGTGAAAGATATTAATTTTTAAATTTGTGTTAGTAATAAAGAAGGATCATTTCTTACGGGTGGCTGATTTATACATATCTGTATATCAAGAGTCATGTAAAAGTCAACCTTTCATAATGGAAATCAAAGTTCTATTATGAATGTTGAGAAACTGTAACAAACATTAGTCTAGTAGATGTAGACATATTTTATCACCGAAAATCACAGTTTGGCAGCCTAGGTTAAGAGAGTTACACAATGAATCATTTAGTGTAATAAGTCGGTTTGCACAGAGAATTATAAATGCATATGTGTGTTCAATGCCATATACTGAAACTGTCATTTATGCCGAATAGTACATCAACAAATATAAAAGGCAAGGATAAAAGAACAGGAGATTGGTCAAAGAGCTTTGCAACATATAATCACCAAACGACCTCAGAGCTCGAAAGACGCCTCCCAAGCCAGCTCCTTCTACCACTTGTAAAGGAGAATTTTAAGACTGCCATTTTTTATTTCACATGACAAAAAACATCAAAGAGGATTTTCCTGCATTGCCCTTAGGTTGAAAAGCTACTGTCTGGGAAGGTCATTTCCAGTATTTCCATAGTTTGGTGCTCACAAGTGCAGATGCAATAGCTAATGTAAAACACACTCAGGACTTGTGAACCTTGGCTGATGGTCTGTGAAATGGAACCATCTGACTGGTGAAGCTTTCTCTCACAGATCCTTTTAGAGACTGTTATCCTGACTTCTACTTTAATCCTCGATTGGATCCAAAATACACTAGGATTTATGCTGAATTCTACTCGAAAGAAAATGAAGTTATTCTTCCTATTTATATTTTTAACATAAAACACCCCAGGTATCATCATTTTATCTACACTAGATTAGAGTTAGGGCACTGGCAACATTTTGCAACATGAATTAAGACACTTACCAGATGTCAGCACTGGACAAATTATTACATATATTCTATGAACTAAATAAATAGTCCAGGTGCCACAAAGCTTCTGAGGCCATGAAAAGAAACAGACTCAGAACATCTAAAAGATGGCCAGAGGTGAGGAATAGATTTCTGATCCACTTATGAAGGATTTCCAAGAATTATGGTTCATATATGCCAACTACCTTGGAAACAAGTAACCCTCATCACAGCCTTATAGCCATTTAAGGCATATCCATGGGTGGTGGCTCTCAAACATGAAAAGCATCAGAGTTCCTTTGAAGGCTAATTTATTAAAGTCCAGATGGCTGGGCCCCATCCCCTGAGCTCCTGTTTCAGTGGGTTTGGGGTGGGGTCTGAGAACATGTTTCTAACACTCTCCCATGTTGTGTTCATGTGCCTGGTCCAGGGTCCACACTTGCAGAACCGACTCTAGATTGGGAGCCTGTATCACTAGGATGGCTTTGGGAATTTAAGAGCCCATGTGGGATTGGGACTTGCCAAGGACATCCCTCTAGCTAGTGGCTAAACTGGATTATATCCTGGATTGTTCACCAAGGTATGCTAATGCACCACTCAAAGGCTACCTCCCCCCATCCTGCCCCAAAGCAAACCCTTTTATGTACCCTTTAGTTAATTTTCAAACCCTAATCTCTTAAACACTTCTATGAGCAGGCGTTGAGTAGGTAAATAAAAAATACTTTTACAAAAAGTAGATAGTGAAGCACATAAAGTTAAACGGACTAAAAGTGCCTACCCCTGTGCTGAAAATGTGGACTAGTGTTTTGCAACTTTGCAAGCCTTTCTATTTTTAAGCATTTGGGATGAGAATGGCCAATGCACCACAGCATCAATTTCCTGACAGTAATATGTGACTTGCTTTTCATTGCTGCCGCCCCCAGGTAAGAGTCTCCGTAGCTGGTGAAGGACAGTCGCTCTGCAGCTTCAAGGTCTTCTTCTTTCAGAATGTCAATGTGATTACAGAGCTTATAAAATAAAACAGGTGCTGCAGGAGATGTTTATTCAAGCACAGAACGCCAGCTTCTAGAAGCTATGGTTGTTCTTCATGGTTTACTGAAATATATCTGTAATATAATCTAGACATAAAAATTCAGCAACTATACTATCTCTTGACAAAGATGTAAAACGAGGCAGTTTGAAAAACTTGCTTGTGTGTATGTGGCAGTTTAAAATCCAGCAGAGGAAGTAACTTTTAACCCTTGGATGACTTTAATGATGTTCAAATCCACAGCAGTGCAATCTCATTCCACATTCCATCTGACTGATAGGAATGCTAGATAATCTTAACAGCAGAAAAGGCTAATTTTATATTGTCAATCATTTCAAAGTTAGAGCTCCACAACTCATATGAAATTTACTCAAATTGTCACTGCTAAGAAATTGAAAACTGCTGGTTGAAGTATAGGTTACGTCCTCTATTTCTGAATGTGGAAAAACAACTATTATTTCTCTATTCAGATCCCACTGCAGTAATATTTTCTTTAGTCTTAATAAGAACAGGAAGGCATAGAAGAAAGGATTTATCACTCATTATCTATTTACAATTTATTGAGTGACTTGAAGAGCCTAACAATTCAGCCACTGTTTTAGTTTGGTCTATCACTGCATCACAGATGCCTCCAAACAGATTGGTTAGTTACTACCTTTAAAACAAAGTCTCTTTTGGGGGAAGCATGATTTTAAAAAGCTGCAGAAGAAAATATGAAAGACAAAATAGTGTTTCTACCTTAATGGAGATCATCACATACATAGTTGGGAATATTCAGCATACATCCCCCCAAAGGAAAATGAAGATCATTTACAAAGCAATATGTATAAAGCAGTATATTATCTAACAAAGTATTATTAATTGGTAATTGTTGCTACAGTTTGGCTCTGTACTAGCCTATTTGAGGGCCATGTGCCAGATGCCACTGTTACAAGGATAGAGGGGATATGGTCCCTCCGTCTACTGGAGGGTGAGGGGTGACAACTGCAGGCTAAAGCCCACTCCCACTCTGATGTGGGTGTTTACCCTGGGCAGGAAAAATAAATGGGCCCACTGGAAGCAAACCCTGTTCTTGATTCTTGCCCACACTGTCGACTCCTCTAGGCTCCTTGCCAAGTCTAGCTCTCTTGTCTAACCTGTAAGCCTCGATTCTTAATCCTTGTGGGCCAAACCCTATATGAACTCCTAAGCTCTGCTGCTCTGAACCTTCCAGACTCCAGCCTACCTGACTTATAGCACCTACACATACCTCTTTCTGCCAAGGTGAAGTCTGGGCCCTAATTCTTCCCAGATTGCTTTATCTTGTTGCCACTCAATTCCCAGAATAACAGCTGCCCTTCAGAAGAGGAAGATAAGTCTGCTGGAGAGGAACCAATTTCAGAGCAGCAAAGGAGAGTGCATAATCCATGGTAAGAGGTATAGGGCAGGCCATCAGGCAGCCAGGAATTATGAGGCAGTAAGGGTAGACTCTGAGGCACCGAGGCTTGCTAAGGAGGAGGAACTTGAGGCAGGCAGGATTGAGATAGAGGGAGAGATGACATTTCAAATTAAGGAGCTGCACAGGCAAAGGTGATAGGACATGTAGGGAAAGCAGGGCATGAGGGACAGCTACTGAGACAGGTTTCAATGGGTGGGGGCTGCTGCTGGTGGTGATAGGATGGTAATGGGAAAGAAAGCTCAATATGAAACTTTGGAGAGAATACAGAGATAAACCTTGCGGTTTCCTGAGCTGTGGTAGATTGAATCATGTCTCCCACAAAGAGCTGGTCAAGTCCTAACACTGGTCCTGTGGGTGTGAACCCATGTGTAAATAAGATCTTTGAAGAATTATTATTAGCTAAGGAGTGAATTCATTTGTGGATAGGACCCTTGAAGATGTTATTAGTTAAGGTATAGCCAAATTGAATGAAGATGGGCCTTAATCCCATATGGCTTAAGTCCTTATAAGTAAAAGAAACTAGATATGGAAGGAGAAGCCAGAGAAGGAGAGAGATGATCTACAAGCCAAGGAATCCCAGGGATTGCAGCAAGCCAGCACCAGAACACTACAGACTCTGGGAGAAGGCATGGCCTGGTGATACCTGGATTTTAGATTTCCAGTCTCTAAAATTGTGGGAAAATAAATTCCTGTTGTTTAAGCCAACCAGTCTGTGGTATTTGTCATAGCAGCCCTGGCAAATTAAGACATGAGCCATTGCTGGTTTCTTGGGAGCAGTGTTTTTTGGGAGGATCACCCCGGCAGCCCTGTGTAAACAAGGTCAGTGAATGAGAGAGGCCAGAGGCCCTGAGACCAGTCATCGTGAACTGGTATGCAGGTGAAGAGCGTGTAAGTGTGAGAAGCAGTTGGGCTGGTGACCCAACTCTAGTGCCTGTAGGAAGGTGAAGGACAATTCTGGCTGGCTGCTGGTGGGCAGAGCTGCAGAGAGCCAAGATGTGACCCTCCAAGGGCCAGTCACCCCTCAACTCCAAAAGAGCAATGTGTGTCCCAATGATGCTGAATCTCCCCATTTTTAAGAGAGGCTGGAAACTCACAATTTCACATTTTATATTTA
Source organism: Chaetophractus vellerosus (assembly GCA_004027955.1). NCBI lineage: Eukaryota > Metazoa > Chordata > Mammalia > Cingulata > Chlamyphoridae > Chaetophractus > Chaetophractus vellerosus. The sequence goes on from PVKH010016525.1 coordinate 14,957, forward strand.
GGTAACATCTCCCAATTTTTAAAATGTGGTAACTCATTCAAAAGAAGGTTAAAAACTGTGCTGGGCAAAACCCATCTGAGGGCCACAAAAATCAGGCCTGATGGCCACCAGCCTGTGATCTCCAGCTTAGTCTACCTCAGTCTCACTTCCCCAGCTGGAATGGAAACCCTGAGGCAAGACCTACAGCTTAACATTTTTGGATGTCTTCTACAAGGCTAGTATGAGAGTGCAGCTTAGCAGACACTCAATGGTGGTGGACTGAGGTGGGGTAGGGAGTTCTGCCGTGGGGAGGGATATGCTATCACTAACATTCTTAAGAATGGTCATAAGAGAAAGCAGGCTGTTGATGGTTTTATCATTGTTTTCAAATTCCCTACAACAATGCACCCCTTTACTGCCTGCACCTGGAGGGGGGGGTCACTCCACCAATTCGTTACCACCTTGATATGCCACTGCACAGTAACACCTGGTTGTCCAGCCAGGACAAATGCCAGGTCTGATCAGTCCAAAGATCAGACTTTGTTAGACAAGCTCACATCATGCCCCTCTAGAAGCATCCCTGACTACCCCACTCACAGTCATCTTTCTTACCCCTGAATTCCTTCAGCACAATACAGACATTGTATTAGTCTCTATGATGCCATGTATGCTGAGTCTTCTTAACAAGGCCAACCCAGGCCATTTGAGAACAGCAATGGTACTTCTGAATTTGTATTTTACTTTAAATTTCACAAAGCACTCAGCA
>PVKH010016526.1:0-15709 GCA_004027955.1 Chaetophractus vellerosus
GTTGTTGAAACTTGTTTTTGAAGCTCTGAGCTGCCAAGTAACAAGCTCAACCACTCTCAGTCCTCCAGGCAGTAAGGAAGCCCAGGCCACATAGAAAGCCACGAAAGCACTTCAGTCAGTAGCACGAGCTAAGGTTCCAGGTGACGGGCAGCAGCATCTTCCAGACATGTGAGTGGAGGGACACCTTGAGATGATTCCTGCCCCAGCTGTCAAAATGCCCCCAGCGGGTGAGTATTCCCAAATGAAACCCTAGAAACTGGAACAGAGACAAGCTATGCTTGTTGTACCTTCTGAATTCCTGGCCCACAGAATCTGTGAGCAGAATAAAAATGATCCTTTGTGCCAATAAATTTTGGCATGCTCTATTGTGTAGTAATAGTAATCAGAACAGAAATTTGATACCAGAATGGAGTACTGCCATATCAAAGCCTAAAACACTGGGCACTGGATTTGGGGTTGGGCAGCAGGCAGAAGCTGGAAGGGCCTTGACAATACTTTGGTGAAGGCTGGGATGACAGGGAGGAAACTGTATTGAAAGCTAGGATAAATTGACCTTTGCTATGTGGTGACAGAAGGCAACCCCATTGGCTGCATTAGCATGGTAAATAGAAAATATACCTAAAACTGGTGGATTTGGCTAAGCAAACTTCTCAGGAAGAATGCTGAAAGTGCCAACTGGTTTCTTTTAGCCATGTATAGGACACCATTGTAGAGATAAATACCAAAAAGGCATTGTTCAGTTCTTAAGCAAATATTAGAGGAAACATAAAAGCCCTTGTTGGGCTTTAAAAGAAAACCTTTGGTCATTCAGAATCTCCCAGAAGATTCTCAATTGAGAAAGGGTCTCAATGCAAAGATCAAATCAATACATGTTAGGAAAATGTCTCACTGTAAAGATGAAAACAAGGGTGTGACTATAAAACCCTTCGTTAAAACTTCAAAATGATCTAAGATAGTGTCTCATAAACCTTTCAAACAGGCACAAGGCTTTCTGGATTTAAGGGCATGCCTCATAGATCTCTCTTTTAAAAACACATTTCCAAGAATCTTGAGTAAGGGTGATGTCCCATACTAGCTTCCCAGGAAGCCTGTGATGGAAAAGGAGATTTGTGTTGTCTTTTGTTTAATGTAGTAGGTTATAAATTGATAAAGAGGAAGCCCAAACGTTTTTAAAGGAACTGTATCAACTTGAACTGAAAGGGACAGACACACCATAAAATGAAGGGAAATCTCTGGACCCCTGAACTATTAGGGCAGGAAACGACTTAGCAGCAATGTGGACCATTACTCATGGAAAGGAAGCATGACTCAGAGAGTGAAAACAAAAGCCTGGAAGGTGGATCCAAGGGCTGGGGAAAAGTAGGATTGAGTCCTTATCAAGGAACTAGCAACACGTGCCAACTGAATTTCAGAACTGCAATTGGCCCGAGACTGCTGCATGCCCGCCTTTCCTGCCGCTTTTTGTACAGGAAAGTTTGCAGTGGTTGTCCTACGCCTGTTCCACCACTGTATGTTGGGTAGGTGGGAGGAAGCTTATTGGAATCTTTTATTCACAAATCTTCAGAGATGAAAACATCTGAAAAGAACTGCATCAACAGGGCCTCATCAGCACTTGAACCTGATTTAGATGACAATATCCTGGACTTCAAGTAATGAGATGACATCTTGAGAGTCTTGGGCGAGGGATGAGTTTGTTTTGCAGGTGGAAAGGATGTGAATTGGACTGCGGCTGACTGTATTTACCAAAGACGGTTGCAATAATTATCTCCCATTCCATATTTTCTATGTTATATGCTGTAATGGTTTCAGAGTTTTATTAATTGTGAATTCCAAAAATATAGATTGGATTGTTCTTGTAAGCTAATCTGTTCATCTGGGCATGATTGAGTTGTGATAAGGGTATTAACTGGGCCCCGCCCCTCGGTGGGTGTGGTCTCAAGTATAAAGGCTAGGCAGCAGATTGAGAGCAGAGATTTGGAGAAGCAGATTTGAGAAGCAGTTCTGATGTTGGAGTGAGCCGTTCGCCCAATAGTCTACAGCTGCCTTGTGGAGAGACGCAACACATAGAAAGCCTCATGGTCTACAGCTGAACTCGTGAAGGAAACAGAAGCTAAGCCCGGAGAGAAACGCAGCCCCAGGAACAAAGGAATCCAGAAGCCTGAACCCTGGAGTCGTCGGCAGCCATCTTGCTCCAACACGTGGACTTTGGTATGGGAAGAAATTTATGCTTTGTGGCCTGGTAACTGTAAGCATCTACCCCAAATAAATACCCTTTATAGAGACCAACCAATCTTTGGTATATTTCAAAAGGCACGCCTGTGGCTGACCAAAACATATGCCATTAAATTTTTGGATGGTTTGTTATGTAAAAATAATAATCAGTTCACAGGGATGAGAGAAAGGGGGGGACTCAAGGATGACCTACTAGATAGTTGGCCTAATCAATTGGGTGAATGGTGATACCATTTGCTGAGGTGATCAGTAACAGATTTGGGGCAGGGAGTGGGGAGGGAGGAAAAGCAAAAATCGAGTTGTGTTTTGACCATGCTTTTTTGAAATCAGTATGAGACATTCAAATGTAATCTCCTCAGTTCATTCAGGATTTGGAAACCACAATAAGACTTCTATTGTGGAAACAGCTCACCAAAGGCATTTTTTTGAAGCATAGAACTACAAGCCCATGTGACATTATCAGAAACAAAAGATTGATGTCTCCAAAATTGCATAATCACTCAAAAATCAATGCATCCAAGCATAAGCTGCTCCCAATTTTTTTAACTCTGATATTTATTACTTTGAAAGCACATCATTTGGCCCTAATTAAATAAGTGCAATGCAACTTTATTATTTGAAAGTGTTTGACTGCTGGAAGTGGGAAAATATATTTAAATAATCACCCTTGCAAGAAAAATATAATTTGAAGTTGATCTAATTGACCACTTGCCAAAAATCAAATCTTGGACAAGATTCCAGTTTCAGACCAATGCATATGAGGGATATTTCAAAACTGGGGTTCCTTACAGGCATGCCAAAAGACCTTAAACATTGCAGTGTGCCAGGAATAGCCAAAAAGAACAAAGTAGCTGCTTTGCATTGCAACATTAATCACAAGAACCAGACAGGAATAAACATCAGTTGGGTGAGGGGGGGGGTACCCAGTGAGCAAGGATAATAAATGTTAGTGATGACCTCCTTCACTGCTGAATTAAAGGCTTTGGGAGACATGAAAAAGTAAAGCAAAACAAAACAAAACAAAAATCGATCCAATCTTCTGTTACCTGAGTGGGTAAAACAACTGTGCAATTTGTACAAAACCTTTATTCAAAACAAACCATCCTGGCCTGCCAGACACCAAGTTTCTGGTACCATGTTTCTGGTTACAATGGCACCTCAATATCATAGGATTTCCTTTCAGTTTTGGATGCTGTAATTGACCCAGGGCACTAGATTTGCTGCAGCCTTCGATACATTGCCTCCATTTATTCAGGCAGCCACTGAACAGCAACAAATCAGCTGGCAGGAGAATGAGTCGCTGACCCTTTGCCCCCTTCTCTCCTAATAGGGATATAGAAGGTTGCTTTCTGCACTACATCCTTCCTCTTCTTTGTGAATGTACCAGTGGTTCCAACCAAACATGCAATTACGGATCAGAGCCTCCTGTGCAGTTCATACTTCAAAATCCCAGAGAATTACTAGAGGATATTTTTAAAAAGCCCTACAGAGTCAGAGTCATGGAAATCGTGAGTGCTCAGAAGTTTACCACAATCATGGGGAATTGCGACAACAGGCCAGGAAAGAAGAAGGATATTTTATTATTTTTCTTGGACCTAACACAGTAACTCTAATAGCCAACACAGAGCTCTGCACATAGTAGGATATCAACGTTTCTTTCTGGTGATAATGAATGGGCTAAAGCTTACAAGAAAATGTAACCTTAATTGGCCATTGCTTCTGAACATAAAAGGCAAAGCACTTCATCACTTGGATTTAACCATCAATAGGGGGAGAATTCATTACCATCAGTATCTACTAATCTGTGGCGTGTTTCTGTTGCTAGGGAATTTCTCTAAAATGAGATTTAGGAAGACTAAAATGCTATACTTGTGCCTATCCTTTTTTTTTTTTTCTCTCACTCCTTCCTCCTTCCAATTCCTAATGTTAGATATTGATCATAAATAAATGTCTCATTTTGCATTTCAATAAAATATACTTATGTATTCAGATCTTTCATCAAATGTTAGAGCTTCAAATATTTTAAACACGAGGGGGGGCACATTGATTTGGGGACTTCGAGATGTTTAGGGTTGTTTTTTTTTAAAAAGAAATTCCAAATGTTGCAGGACAAACTCTATGACATTAATCAAGCCTAATTCTCCTAACAATTATTATTAATATAAAAACTGGGGGGAATATGGAGAGTTCTCCAGCCTTTTTCCATCTAAAGGAGACAACCAGAATGAGATGCAAATCAGTGTTCTTATCTAATGAATAATGCAAATGAGTGCTCTGCATATAGCAAGTCAGTCTGCAGGAATCCTCTCTGCCTCACCTCACATTTCTTTGGATTTAAGCACCCGTGTGTCACAAGACATCAGAGAAAGGAACCACCAAGTAATAACATAGTCTTGGGGCTCCAAATCAGTGTAGTCAGCAAGGACATTAAGATGCATTGGACAGCAAAGCAAGGGGCTGGCATCTTATTAAAATAAAAATGCTGCAATTTCTCCTTCCCCAGTTACTGGAGTTGTGTGACACTGGAATCTGTGATTATTTGCATAACTATTACTTAAATGGATCCTCAACACTTTTTTGGAAGGGTTCTGGAAAACTTTAAAAATTCATCTGCCCTCAAACACCCAGTAGAAGGGGGGGGAAATCACCTAGAAGTATTTTACTTTCCCTTTCATACAAGTTCACTAACACTTAAGACTTTTCAGTAGCATGACAGGATCCACTTAAGATTGTGCTCTTTATGCAACTTTCTAGCTACTTGAAAGGTATTCAATTTCCAAATAACAATTGAAAACAAACGCTCATTTATTCAACACACAATCAATTGATGTTAACCATGGGTGTGCTCACAGTTACTGTTCAGGGTTATTTCACTGAAAAGTATTTTTGATTTGGAATTCACTGCTATTGTCCCTAGTTTTCTAAGAAAACAACTCTGAATTCAAAATTTCTTTCCTTCTGTAACAGAACTGCACATGCGTCATGGTTTTTGTTGTTGTTGAATCCCTTTCTCTGCTAAGTTCCAGAGTTTAATTAATCTTAAAGAGTGCTTGACTAATCTTGGGCAAGTGTGTGATAGACTCTATTTTTCACCAAAATATCTACGAGAGCTTTCTGCATGAGCAGCCACCTGTCAGAGGGGAAACTGCAGCACAGTCTTTGAGTTATATTTTTCTAGCCATCCTTAAGGGAACCTTAAAATACAGATTCAAGCAACAAAGCTTAAATCTTTTGGATGAAAATGGTTCGAAATATTTTGTAAATTCCAAGCCATAAGAAGCAAGCTAATTGACTAATTAGGACAATGACCATCTATATTCATTATTATATACTATGCAATTACTGGGTCTCTTCTGCATTTTAGTTTTGAAGTCTTGACTTCATGTAGTGCTTCTCCTAAATTTGAATATTGGAGAAAATACCTAGATAACAAAAATTGCCAAGAATTGTTATGTCTAATAAACATAATAAGGCCCTGAGTGCTAATAGTAAAAAAAATAAAGGACAAAGCTTTAGAGTATGGATTTTGTGGCATTTATATGGAAACCCAAAGAACATTTTTATTTAGTTTTTAGGATTATGCTCCACTGGGCTCTTCTTCACATTATGAAAATATCAGTAAGTCATAAAATCAGGTTAGTAGGTCTTTACCAGAATTTTAAAATCTATAATAGAAAAGGTATATAGTATCTATTTTTGTGGTATGTTTATTTCAATTTCATATTTATGTTTATATGTGTTCACTGTTTCATGATGTACAGGAATTATTGCTAATTTTAGACTTTAAAAAACTGCTTGAAAGACAGTGCTCTAGGGCCTCTCATGAAATCATCTCAAATTCAGATGGACATTGGGAAGGAACAGAGAGTAACCAAAACAGCTTGATTATTATACCAAGTAAAAGGATTAACTGTAGTTTCCACACCAGTACAAAACATAAGCTTTGAAAAATTCACAACCTTATAAAAATTCAAACACAATTTTATTTCCTAATGGGCTCTGCAAAGATGAACATACATTTTATTACAATTCCTAAATTGTTGTCAAGGATTGCTAACAATCTATGTTTGTGTCTTCAAGTAGGAAAACGTAAGGCACTTCTGGAGTCTGGGAGGTAAAGCTCAAGAAGGACATTGAATTAACTGTCAGGGCAAAGGTAAGCCTCCTCTGTGAATACTGGCAACTCAAAGTGAAGCCTTTGCACTTTGGCATACAGGAGGGTCATGGCTTGACATGCTGCTTTCTAAATCAAAACTGGCCCTACTCTCCCACAGTGCTTCTAGTCAGAAACTCTTGAAGGCATTTCTATTTATATAAGAGCAGAAGAAGCCCATACTTAGTACCCAGTCATCCAAACTTCCTTAAATATGAACAAGCACCAAGAAGCATCAGGCCTAGGAAAAGAATTGGCAGCATGAGAGAACCAGGGTAAACAAGCGGAAAAGCTCACCCTGAGGGAAATCAAGATAACGCAGGAAAGAGAAAAGAACATTAAAATAATCTGCTTATCCTACTCAGGGAGATTCAAGAATGTATTGTATCCATCTAACAAGTACAAAATATTCTGAGATAAAACAATCAAAACAATATTTTTTTACTGTAAAATTTTAAAAAGAATTGAAAATAAATACCTGAAAAAATGTCAGAGTAAAAAGACAAAATGATGGAACATATATTAAAATAAATTAAAAGATTAAATATATCTACAAAAGCAATTCAGTTCTTTCAACTTCTAGGAAAAATGAATGAAAACAGGAAAGAGAGGCTATTAAAGAGATGATTGGAGAAGGGTGTGAAGCTTTGTATTGGAAGGATCTACCACTAAGTGCCCAACATAAATGGCTAAAAGAACTATCTAGACACATCATCATGAATTTTCAGAACACCAAAAATATAGTGAAAGTCCTAAAATTTTTCTAGATGTGGCACATTGTATTATTGCTCCCAGTTATTCATTGACCCACTCAACAGAGCCAATCCCTCAGGGCTCCTTCCTGGGGTTCTTCCCAATGGGTGAAGATATATGTCTCCTGCCCTATTAGTGGCAACTTTGGACATATGATTGGCTTGGAATATAAATGGAAATAACATGCGCTGTGTCCAAGCAGAAGCTTTGTCATGTGTGGTTTTATGGTAGCTCCTTTCTCTTTCCAAGAGGTGAGAATTCCCAAACAGGCACTGCCCCTTTATTCTAAATCCAAGACTTGAGAAGACACATGGGACAAAGCTAGAGCCAACCCAAAGGTGACATGTTGCAAACCACTAAGATTTGTCAGCTGTATGTTACCAGGGCATAGCTTAGTGAAACCTAATACAAGAGAGTAATATATGTAACCTAGAAAAGAATAAAAAAGTGTGAACAAAATATTTTTGACTTAAAATTGTAAGGCTAAAATAGATACACTCTTTGTCATGCAAAAACCTATGCAGAGTTTACTTCCTGTACATTTTTACTGGGTAAGTTACTTGAGCTTATGTCCTAGTAAAATGAAGGTAAAACAAAAGTTAGGAAGACATTGGATCCAGGAAACTGTGGATCCAATGTAAGAGAACACTGAAAGGAAGCCCCAAGTTTAGAGAATAATAATTCTACATTGGAGTGGAGAAATGGAATGTTCCAGAGAGGTTAATGGTGGTTGGGGTCTGGGTGTCTGGAGAAGAATTTGACATAATATATGAGGCTATGATAAAGGAAAATAGGCAAACAGTATAAGAAACAAGCAAATAAAAACTCACAAGAGAGACATGGATTATTCATTAACCCGTATAAAATATGGCAGGATTTTTCACGTTCGTGAGAGTGGAAGAAAAAATAGCTTATTTGACACTGACACTGCTCATACTCCTCAAATGATGCAAGGATCATGACATTGGACCTATGGAGAAGAAAATGAAATTACAGCTTTGCACTTGGCCTGGCAGTGGAAAAATGTTTGCATAGTAATAATGATGTAAATTTGGTTTATTAAATTCCAACATTGCAGTCTTGAAAGTTGAGTGACCAGGAAGCAGTGGTTTAAATAGATTAATTTTTCTAAAGGATGCTATGCATGGCTATAAATGATCACATAAAAATTAAAAAAAAAGGAAAGAAGAGAGAGAAGAGGCAAATTATATATAACTAAGCTGTAACATCATCTTAGAACATGTATTACCTACAGGTGATACCTGAGTGAAATAAACAGATGTAAAAATATATCTAGAGTTATGGAGAAAAGAGCTAGAACTAAGTCAGGAACTTTTTTTTTAAGTTTCCTCTTGGATGGGAGAATGGGGATGAGTAGGGCAGGAGACTTGATTTTCTTAGTTCTGTATTCTCTGATTTGTTAATGTGTGCATGTGTTACTTGCTAAGGATGAAACTCACAAAAGACAGGGGTGGAGGCAATAAAGGCATTGAATATTTTCATAAAGAGTCATTGAAAATTTGAGGCTCCAGGAATGACACAATGAAAAAAAAATTTTAAGCCATTAAAGTAACAGTTATCATGAAGGGAGGAGAAACTTGAGGGAGGATATTTAGGAACCTGCCTTAGACCAGTGATTGTCACCCGGGACCATTTTGCTGCTTCCCCCACTTCCACTCCCAGAGCATTTGACAAGGTCTGGAGAATGTTTGGTTTCAACAACTAGTGGGAGGGGAAGTGCTACTGTCATCCTGTGGGTAGAGGCCAGTGACACTACTAAGATCCAGTAATGCACTGGACAGCCCTTCCCCAAAATGTCCGTAGTGCAGAGACTGAGAGAGCCTGCCTTCAACTCTGTGCATTTATTTGGACGAGACACCAAGCTCAGCAAGCTGCAGTAAGAACCAAATGAAAAAATTGATTGGGAGAAACTGGCAGTATTTCAGCTGGATGTGGTAAATGAAAATTTAAGAAACCGAAAATATCGATAGCGAAAAATCATATTCTCTATTAGTCCATATTAGTGAATTACCTAATGTAGTACAGCATTCCATCTAACTTGCACATCTTCAAACCACTCTTAAGTCTTACTATAATAGTTTATGCAGTTCATTCCTTAAGCTAACATACTTAACAGGGATGTTATGATTTGTACTTTGCTAAACAAATGGGAATAAGCAATCCTTATACCTTAATTGAGGGTCAATACAACTGAGTTATTCATAAGGGTTAAAATTCAGTGAAGTTTCTTCTTCCAAGGATCTTGGATTCAAGTTCTTTGGGTAAAATTACGCTCTTGCATGTCTATGGAAATGCATAGTAAGTTTCCATTTATATTTTAAAAACAAATGGGTATGTCATATTTGTTCCAGTACCACTCTTATCCAATGAGTTGCTGATCAGAGCAGAATAGGAAAACGGTATCCTTAGGAAATAAGGAATCATTTAACTTACCCCACATCAATCTCCCTACCATTGTGCTAGTCTATAAAACATTAGTCCCTTTACAACAAGATTTTATTTTATAATCAAGATCTGCAGTTTCCCTACCCAATGGTAATTCGTTGAGGGTAGGAACCTTGTATTACTCAACCTCCTATCCCTCTAAATGTTCAGTCTTGAAAATCGTGGGTTCTCAATAAATAGCTATTGATTTGGACTGAATTGCTGAATTTAATTTCATACAGCCCCCAGTAAGAATCTGTACTTATCAATACTAAAATAATTAATGATCCTATACAGAGATATAGCCAACTGGCAAGTTTATGAACCTTTTCAAAACCGGCCTTCAAACTACTTGTAGTTCTCACCATGCATATGTTAAACGAGTTTGAATATGCATGCCAGGTTGAAATTTGGTGCCCTGGAGAATTTTCTTGATCAAGCTCACTCAAGTAAAGTTACTCATTTCCCCCCAACACCCTTTATTATTAGAGACCAGCCTTTTTAATAGCTTTCCATATAAGATGTTTGCCTTTTAACTTACCAAATTCTTTGGAAGAAAACAGAAAACAAGGGGGAAAACAATACCTCAGTGGCATTAATTATACCAGCATGTTTTCCAGTGCTTTGAAAGGAGGACTGTGAGCATTGATTGCCATTGAAATGAGACCCAGAGGATGTATTACAGTCCTGAAAACCCCACTTAATGTCCTTATGGCCCTAAGAAATCTAGTAATACCCTGATGGCTACCTAGGGAAAAAATCAATTTCTCCTATGAAGTTGCCCAAGGCAATGGCCTGCTGTATGTTGGTGCCAGGATCTCTTTTGCAGGTCGCTGAATTCTAAAATGCTTCTTGTTTTCTGATGTCAATGTTGAGCAGGATATAACATACGAGTAGATCAAGGTCCTTTAAATCTTGGATAGACTTGCAAAAGATTCTCACATTCTGATGGCACTATTGTACTTCATTCATCCCCATAAGCTGCTTTTTCATGAGTGTGGAGTACTTTTGAAGCATCCTAAAAAGACCACATATGCTGACCTCTGCTAGGCAAGTACTGCTTAGCTGCAATACCAGAAAGTACTAGCTGAATTTGAAGCTAAACATTATAATCCTTAACAATATTCCAGCATTCAAGCATTCATCAACCATATATTAATCAAATAAATACATGCCAAAATCAACATAAGTCAGTATTTTAAAATTCATTCATTCATTCAACCACTGTTTACTGAGTATCTCTTATATCTGAGTCCTGGGAATATAGCTAAATTACCCTAAGTCGTCAAGAGTTTGCAGGCTAACATGTACTTCCCAACCTCAAATTTGCATTAAATTTACCTAGATGCTTTAAAAAAATACCAATCTCTGAACTTCATCCCCAAGGGTAGGATAGAAGCACTAGGAATTTTTATAAAAACCCCCAGGAAGTTTTAATGTGGAGCTGGGAATGAGAAACTTTCTCTCATGGATGAATTTGACAATCAGGAGATCATAGTACAGGGTGGCAAGTGCTATCAAAGACAATGATAGGAAGTCATGGGAACACATTGGGCAGTTATAAAACTCAGTGTTGGAAAGACAAGGAGAATTTTACTAATAAAAATATCCTCATAGCTTCTACAAGATCATGGAAGAGGGAGGGGAGAAAAACACTAGGAATTAAGGAAGTAAGCAAAAATATATGCACATTTAAAACAAGAAACCAGTAGGCAAACATCCAGCCAACACACTGCACTCCACAAGGGAAAGAGCAGATTTAGCTCAGACATCAGCAGCCTGTCTGTGGGCAAGCTACTGACCTTCCTTCACCCTTTTCTTCATCTATAAATTGGGGATAATAATAATATATACCTCATAGGTACTGTGAAAAACAGCAAAAAAATGCAAAAAAAAATGTAGCATGAAACAGACACTCAATAAATAGCCATCAAGTAGATATAGAGGATTCTAACCCAGATATTATTTAAAGAAAGCATGTTTTAATGAATGGAGTAGATAATAGCTTCTGTTTATTTAGAAGACTGAAATCTCCAGATGAAATAAAAACAATCTTGACATATCTTGCTGCTGTGGGGTACAGAACACATTACTCTTTTTTTTTTTTTTTTTTTTTTTGAGAACACATTACTTTTTAAGCTACGTTTATCCTGAACAGGACTCATATTTCCTCTCACAATATTGGCATCAGCTATCATAACACTTTGATTAGTTAAGGTCCATAAAGATGGAATTCTAAAACTCAGATCCTTCTTCCAGGACAAAGAACAAGCCCTTAATGTGACACTGATGTCTTTCCTCATGAATTCTTTTGATGCTTAGGATTTGCTTATCTATCTTAGAATGGTGGGCAAATGTGTTAAGCAGAGTTCTCTAGGGAAACAGAATCAACAGGAGATATCTGTCAACAGCATGAGATTTTATAAGAGTCTCTCGTGTGATACAAGTCCAGATTCCGCAGGCAGGCTGCAAACCAGGGGCTTCGATGAAAGTCCAATGAAAGTCCTTGATGAGTTTCTGAGAGAAGTTGGCTCTCCAAAGAAGAGCTGGGAAATTCTTTCTGAATGTTGAAAACACTTCCCTTTTTAAGGTATTCAACTGATTGGATGAAAGCGTTACTCACTGCTGACGGCAATCTCCCTGATTGCCATCCACGCAGTAAACTCACTGGTGACCCAAGTCCATAAATGTCCCTGTATTACAATTAGCCCAGTGCTTGCTGGACCAAACACCTGGGCACAGTTACCTGGCCGAGTTGACACATTAGCCTAACCATCACAGCAAGAATAAAGAACTCTAATTTTTTACTCACTACATTTCACAACTCTGATTAAGAACTTCTTAAATATCTCACACTACTTTCACCAAATGGGTATGGTCTTCCTTAACATGCAAAGGTGCAAAAACCTTCATTTCCAGGGTATCAGCGTTGCTGGGATATTATTGAAGGATGCTGGATATGGCACATAATTTTTCAGGCAAAGCAAAGTGCTGTGGGTTATACTTTGTTACCAAAGATAGTTCTGCCCAACCCTTTACTCTTACCCATACCAAGAAGAAGAAGAGAAAAAAAAAGCTCCTTGTTGTCTATGTTTCGTGGCTGCTGAGACAAAAACTATACAAGGGTTGTCTTAACAACAGGAATTTACTGGTTCATGGTTTCAGAGGTTAGAAGGCTTGTACCTTCATGAAATTGATATCTTTCGGCTGGCTGGCCATGCTTGGGGTTTTTAGGCTTCTCCATCACTTGACAATATCTCTTCTTTTTCTTCCGGGTTCTATTGACTTCTGGCTTCCTGCTGGGGTACACAGTTCAACTCACCATACCAGTTATTCAATTTATCTGTTACTGAAAAAAACAGAAACACCAATCCCTGACCTTTTGATCCATGGCTCTGAAGTTGGTGTTTCTGAAGAATCACAATTCTCTGTGGATCCTACACTCCAAAACCCCAACCCTAGAAGTAAAAAAGAGCATAAAGGGAAAAAGGAGCAAAACATAAAATGGAAAAGACTGCTAGAATAGTAAATTGTGAAGAGGCTTTAAGGTACACTGAAAAAAAAAATGCATCCTGCCTGGGTATATCTCAATAAATCCTTGAAGCACTGCTACATGATTCTTTGACAAATATCACATAATGGCTTGAAAGTGAAGTATAATTTCAATTCCTACCACAGAGCCATTTTGATGTTCTTGTGGACTGGTTAATTTATTACTGAGCTCTCTTATACCAATCTGGAAATAGAAAAGCCCTCTGTTTTTGAATGAGGTGATTTTTCTAGAAAGGCAGCTATTCTGAGTCAAGTTCATGCCACATAGATTGCAAAAGGACACTACCAAATTCTCTCCTTCAGAGTTTGCCAAGAAAATTATTTTCATAAACCACAAAAATTCTACCAGGTACCTATTGCTTAAAACTGTGAGTCGTTTTTTTTTACCAGTACAAATCAGTGACTTTATGTTTCTAAGGGTCCCTCATGAGAGGGACATTGGGCAAGCAGTTTATAATTTAAAGGAAACTGTGTTAGGATGATTCCATAAAAATTCCATTCTCTTTTAACATAAGTTTTAAAAGCAAAGCCAATGGTTGACAAGCTCCAAGAATGCCTTAACCAAACCACTGATCACTTTTCTTTCCTAGTAACAGCCTAGTTAAGACAATTTCAAGTCTTAGAATCTGGAATTCTGACTACCAAGATTTTTGCTAGTTTTGTGACTTTGGACAAGTTACATAATTTCTCTGTGTTCCACCCCACTCATTTGAAAGCTGGGGGCAACAACAGTATCTAGTTAACAAGATTGTTATTAGCTAACACGGTTAAAAGTATTTACATTAGGGCCTGACACATAGCAGGTGCTCAATAAAAGTTAGCTCTATTTTATTATAGAGTCTCCAAGAATTTCCTTCGCAAAGAGTACAAGTTTTGGAATTAGGAATCCCCCCTCAGTCCTTTATTAGGACTATTTGACTTCTCTGAGCCTCAGTGCTCTCAAGAGTAAAACAAGGACAATGATAACTATGCCATACAATTGCCTGAGGGTTAAATAAACAATGAGCAAACTGCTTGGTATATGTCATATGCTAATCTGAATAGCATATAGCAGCTACAGTGAATAAACAGCCTATATACTCAAGTTGGTAAAGGAAGAAAAACAGTTAAGTTGGTTAAGGAAGGAAAACAAGAGGCTGAAGAATAAGTTAATATTAGTTTCTAAAGACTCCTAGATTTCTCATCTACCATCTCAAAAACAACAACAACACACAACAACAACAACAACAACCAAAAAAAACAGGTTGTTAATAAAAGTATTGCTACGACCTAGAGAGAACATAAGGCTAGAAAATAGGTGGAGACTATATTCAGCCTTCAATAAACATATTGACTTGGACAAGGCAAACCATAGTCACTTCAGAGTCTCTGGAAATACAGTGGATTTTCAGAGGGTAGGTGGGCATACCTATGAAGCATTTACATTTAGAGGGATGGGGAAATGGAGTTTAGAATGATAAATGCAGCAAGTATGCAGACACTAATGCCAAGGGTCCTGCAATCACAGAGCTCCAGTGGAGGCACAGGGCAGCCAGCAAGCCTCTGAGTCCCCTGCTGGGACACACAATGGCAGACCATGCCTGCTGCTGAAAACAAAAAAGAACCCAGTGTCTTTCAAACAGCCAGACCCTAAGGCTTAAACCTCTTTTCAGTGTCCTCTGCCAATGGCTTTGAGAAGAGGGTGAAAGATCTGGGAGAGAAGAAAAGGAGCTGATTGCTGGGAAACGGAAGCAATCTAAGTCCAGAACTCAGAGCTGGTATGAAGTGGATAGAGAAAATTAGGAAGTGTAATAAATATATACACAATGAGGGGGGAAAAATGAAAAATATTTACTGAGCATTTTTAAACATCAATAACTCAGCCATTAATATTTTTAAATATTAAAAAGGGCAGTGTAGTATTGATTTGCAATACAGAAAATGTCATACTGAAAAATGCATCTGGTTTTGAACTGACAAAATAAGAAAGGATAGTTGATCCAATTCTATCACACACTAAGAGCTAGATTTCAACACAGTAAGATCGTGTTTATTAAAATATGGGCCGGGACACTAAATATTTGTGTGGTGCTACAAGTGATAATGGTCTCATTATTAAGATATAGCGAATGTATTCCTTATTAGAATTCTTCTATTCTTACAATGAGTTCCAAAGAAAGAAAAGAGAACTGTGAGCCTGAATATGTCCTTGAATGCAAGGCATATAATACAGCTTTTCATTTTGGTAACCCTGGTGAGCACCCACTCTGTTTGGGGAAACTGAGACAATGGATCCCACAGTGTCTTGCTTAGTGGTGCTAGCCCCCATTTTCTGCCTTCTCCCTTGAATCTTGACACATTCCTTCACTGCTTTGGACAGTAAAATATGATGACAGTGGTTTTGTGCCAATTTCCTGAATATTGAAACACCTCTCTGGGAGCCCTGAGTTGCCATGTAAGAAGTCCAACAACTCTGAAACCATGTGTAGGAAACTTTGGTCAATAATTCAACCAGAGTGCAGACTTCCAACCATCCCAACCAATGCACCAGGCACATGGATAAAGCCATCCTAAATCTTCATGCAACACATCTCA
>PVKH010016527.1:0-15711 GCA_004027955.1 Chaetophractus vellerosus
TATAAATATAAATATAAATAGCAGAAATAAGGGCAGATGTGCAGGGGGAGGGAAATCAAGAAAGGAATACTATCTGGCCCATTTAATAGAGATATTTAATACTCTTTATAGGTTGCTTTTAACCATGTCATTTCTTATCATTCAGTTGTAACAGCAATTAAAACATCAGAGAATAAGGGTAAACTGTTTTGATTGACTTATCTAGATACTTG
Source organism: Chaetophractus vellerosus (assembly GCA_004027955.1). Taxonomy (NCBI): domain Eukaryota; kingdom Metazoa; phylum Chordata; class Mammalia; order Cingulata; family Chlamyphoridae; genus Chaetophractus; species Chaetophractus vellerosus. Next base: position 213 of record PVKH010016527.1, read on the forward strand.
CATCAATTTTGAAAATTTGGGAACTCTGTAGACCCAGACTCTGTTTTCCACTGGAAATAGACAGCTCTCTGGGATCTCAGCTCAGAGTGCTATGCCATTTAAATTACTGAGACACTTTAGGGCAAAATTTCAGTCCTCTTAAAACCAGCAAATGGCCTTAGTGAGGTCACAGCCTCATCAGTCCATTCTTCAGGGAAGCTCAGGAATTATTATGTCTAATGACTTTGTCTGTGGTTCTGGCCTGTGTAATTAAAATCCAAATATAACTCTATCTTCATTCTACAATGAAATTTTGTATCTGGACAAATGACCCATTTATGAAAGCTCATAAAATATCATAGGCGAGTCATTACATACTTTAAAATTTCCCTAATAAAGTGTACTCAAAGATGGTCATATCTGCATTACTAATAATTTCCCAAAAATACCCTTTACCATAAGTAACTAAAAGATAGCCATGGTATTCTAGAGAAGAAAGATAGCATAAAGATCTATAATTATAAATAGGTGCCTTCCCTTGCTTTCATTTAGCAAAAACAGTTTTATTTTTCTTCTCTCATTTCAATTCCTGGATGCAATATCCAAGTTGCCATCATATCACCATAATCTTGCAAGCCTGTTCAATCACAACAAAATGCAAAACGCCATGACACTTTTTACAGAAATATGAAACGTTTTAATTTTTTTTTCAAGTTTTTCTTCACATCAAAGGTGGATGCGAGTCAAGGTTGAGATTCCAGGCACTTCAGAGTTCTGAATGAAAGAAGTGGAATGACTGGATTAACAGGAATATATCATACCTGAGGGAAGTACATAAACTCTTATCTTTCCTTCCCCCTTTTTAACTCCTCTGAAATTATTAAGAGCCCCAATCCTCTGAGGACAGTCCAATATACTTAAATCAGGGCAACTCCATCTTAATAAAACAAAACAAGAAGAGTGGGGGTAGCAGTGGTAGAAGGGTTCCCTTCTGTTAAACACAGCATAGGGGAGAAAGGTTGTTTGTGATTGGCAAGGATTGTTAAATATTGGGATGAGAGTTCATGGACAAGGGGAACTTTGACCAACTCTTTGGAGCTTGTGGGAAATAAATCTCTATCTCAGAAGCCTTGTCTAGTCCTTGGCTTCTTATCGTGTTCTCGAAAACCTTCCTCAGTTACATAAGTGATGTCTGTTACTGAAGACACCTATTGTTCCCCGTATTGGGGGATGTGCCCCCCTTTCAGAGAGTCACCAGAAGACAAAACAGTAACACAGAGGGAAAGGCAAAGCACTGGGCAGAAATCCTTACAAACACGTAAAAGCAATATAATTCTTTGTTGCAATTAGTTTTATCTGAGGTAGAATTACAACCTGGCTTTTATTTTTTGTCCTCAATCAAGATGCAGTTGTGAGATTGTGATTGAAAATTAAATCCTCCACCTTCTGAAATAAACTTTCACTGAAGCCAAAGTAGTCTAGTACAGCAAGTGGTGACTGAATGTCTTTATGTGTAAGTCAAATATTGCCCCATCCATCCATCCATCCATCCACCCATCCACCCTTCCATCTACCCATCCACCCATCCATCCACCCACCCACCCATCCATCCATCCATGCATCGTATGACCACCTCATTATTTCTCTAACAATAATGACAACCTGGTATGTAGACTAAGTTACCTCCCTAGGGGCAGAAAGTTAGGCTTAATCCTTCTTGGTGAGTAACAGGGGTCACATTCTACAAAACTTAGCCTGCTCACCTTGAAGGTTTTCTCATCTCCCGGTACAGGAGCTAACACCTAACCCTCAGTATTTCCAGTGAAAGGCCAACAGCCTAATCACTTCTTTATGGTTCTGCGACAATGTTGGATGTATTAATACAGTGATGACTGGGAAATATGTATAAATAACTCACCTCTCGGGGCCTGAGTTGTCAGACATTTTCTTGCAGACTGGCAATTTTCTGTCTTGTTCTTTTTGCTCATTTCCATAATAGACTTCAGTTGATAAAACTCTTCACACTGATTGATGGCCCACAGAGCACAGACATTTTCAGGCCACGAATAGCATTTCTTGGGCTTGGGAAATATGACCACAATCAATTTCCTTTTCCTTTTCCTTTCTTGCTTTCCTGTATTTTAGTCATTCCTATAGGGTATGTCCTTTAGATACCTCTTTCTTAGTCATTATCCCCTAATTAATTCCCTTGTTAAATATAAAGTGTGCATTAAGTTTGACTAATGTCTTCCTTTGTGACTAAGGAAAGAAGAATTTATTGCCTTTATATATAGACTCAAGCTGCATAATCACAACTCATTTTGTTTAAAGCTCTCATTCTTTACAAACTATTCTTGAGCTTAGATCCCAAGCACCTGTCAGAGCCTCACCTGACTCCCATAAATATGAAGAGGAGGCAGGAGTTTGCACATACAAGTGGCTTAAGAAGTGGCTGTATTCATGGGGAAACCCATCTCTTGTCTTCAGTTTAATGGCAGATTTGCCTACTGTTAAGATCTGGTAGCTAGCTGATACTGAAAATGCATAACTCCCTTTGACCAGTCATTCCTGAGGGACTGAGAACTCTCTAGATCAGGGGTTCTTAACTAGGAGTCCATGGACACCCAAGGAGTCCTTAGAAAGATTTCAGGGGGTCTGTGAGCTTGAAGTGAAAATTGAAAAAATCATTATTCTTGTGAGGACATGTTGGTGTGGATGTGAGATATTTATTAAATAATACACATTAGAGTGTGAACTTAGTAAGGGGTCCCTGGTTTTCACCTGACTGGCAGAGGGGTCCACGGAACCAAAAGGGTTAAGAACCCCTGCTGTAGGTGCACTCCTCTCCTCTCTTCAGCTTCCTCCCTCTGCCTTGACCTCACTGACTCTATTCTGCAGTGGAAAGTGCTTAGAATTATTTTCAGTCAGAAGAACAGGACTTTTTCACCTAAGCTTTTCCTCTCTGCCACTGTTTGACTTTGGGGAAGTCCCTCGTCCATCTGGGCATCATAGTAATAATGTCTCCTCTCCAGTGTTACTTCATTATTATGAGAGACTATGATGCCCCTGTGAAAAAATCCTGGAGGCTGTAGGATTTATCAGGTGGTACCTTTATTCCTATCTGTCTTTTTAAGCCACAGGAAAAGGAAAAGAACCTGATAACTGAAGTTTCTGGGCATTCTGTCAGTTTTCATGGTTTTACAGTAAATACTTGTTGGATCCTACCCCCCCCCCTACCGCCCCAGGCAGTTCAGTTTGTTATCAGACCATGAGTGAGGCCTGGAAGAAGACTGGAAACACATGTTGACTGGGAAATGGTTGAGTTGCTATATCCATAATGCCCCACAGTTTAATTATAAAATATCACCTCACCCTGCAAGGATTTATTTCCTTTCCTTTCTTTTCTCCCTCTTACCAAGACTGACTGGAGATGACCATGCATGTCCTTTTCCCTGAGGTTCTCCCAAAATAAGCCCCCAATCTTATTTCATTTTGAAAAGCCTTGGTGCCCACCATATGAAGGCAAATAATCATAACAAATGTCTTAGTTTGGTTTACCAGAAGCAGACTTCTGAGGTCAAGATTAGGAAGAAAGGGATATTTTAGGAAGTAGTCTGAGGGAAAAAACAGAACAGGTGAGAAGTGAGGAAGGGACACTGGTAAGGGAAGGTTGGAGAGCAAGCCAAATCCCAGGGGATTCTGCTCAAACTCATGCGAAACTCTCCAGATGGTCAGGGTCACAGCTCATTATTGTCTTCATCAGGGCCAGGGTGGCCAGTATTTATACCCTCCCAACACTCCCTGCAGTCATTGGTTATGGGCTGCCCTTGGGGGGAGTTTGATTTCCAGCCCCCTTGCCATTCCCTGCAGTGCAAAACAGCTTCAGCTACGTGAGAGCAACCCTAGGACAGAGTCAAAAGGAGTTCCAGGAGCTGGCAGGCGGCAGGGCACACCAGGCACCAGCAGGGAAGGAAAGCACGAAGGTCCGTAAGTCCACTCAGCCCCATCAGCAAAGTCCCCATGCTCTTTTGGGCAGTGTTCTCACCCCTCAATCCTTTGTGCATGGCCCTCCCCTTGACGAGGCCCCTTCCTAAAGGCAGTTAGGCCTAGACAAGGGCTCTGAGCCTTGAGTCTTTCAGTCTCAAATGGGTAACTTAGAACTGCTGGACTCTCATCTAAGTTTCCCCCCAGCTCCCCACAGGAAAAGGTCTCCTAAGGGCATCCCCACGTTCTTCCCACTCCTCTGTGCCAGGGATACAGGGTGTTCCTAACTCATGTACTTAATTATGAGGAAGACAGGGCATGGTTATGAAATTGGAAGTGACTAATGTCATTGAAGAGTCACCCCTCTAGGGCCACTTTATTTTAGTAGGAGCTATCACATCTTACAATGCTTTTTGCTGTCTGCAGGAACAGGGCGGTGGTGGGGGTGGTGCTTTTTACTTTTATTTCTTTGCTTCCATGTAAAAGGAGCTTTCAGATGTAGATGTTTTGGAACAGAAAGCACATTTTCTTGGGTTCAGCAAGTTTATGGTGACACATTTGCATTTTCACATATGTATAGTTTATAGAAAAGCATTCCTACCCATCACGGGAACAAACTCAGGCAAAATGGAACTTCTTCCTCTTGCTGGTTCCAACATTTTGCATCCTAATAAATTCATGGGGGAACTAATCCAGCTGTCTCTTTGGAAAATATAAAGTTTGGAAGAGGACTGCCATCCATGGCTATGTAATAGTTTGTTTTATGCTACATGGAGTTGTATAGTTATAAACATGAAAGCAGCTGGCAATAAATGACTTTATGACAGTTATTTCAAAGGTATAATGAAGAAAACAAAAGGGAAACCAAGTTATTGCTTATAATTATGGTGTCTGGGTGAGCTTGCACAGTGCACTTCAAACAGTTCCCTGGCCATTATCGTGTGATCGTTGTCTGCTATAAATGACCTTCCCCTTCAGATGGGTCATTTAGACTTGGGGGTGTGAGGTGCACTGTGATAATATATGCATTTGAGTGCAATTCTTTCTTAAGGAGACAGCATCCTTTTATTATATTCACCCATATAGTGGAAAAAATGGAATTGACTCTTTCTACTGTTGAAGAGATTTTACATTGAGAGACCTTTGGGGGAAGGCAGAGAAGTTTAGCAGTATTTTTTTAAAATAAGCAAATCAATTTTATTGATACATGTTAATAAAGTATACAATTCATCCAAAGTTACAATCAATGGTATTTGGTATAATCACATAGTTGTACACTTATTTCAATCATTATTAGAGCATTTTCATTATTTCAGTAATGACAATAAACAAAATCCATACAAAAAGCAAACAAACAAAACTTCACCTTTCAGTCTGTTTCCCCTAGTACATTGCTGCTCTTTCTGGGTATTCTTGCACAATTATTTGTTTATTTAGCAGGGTTTTTTTTTTTTTGCTATTTTATGTTAATTTTTTAAAAATGTTAAATACTTTTTAATTTTTTAAAATGCATTAGATTACATAAATGTTACATAAAAAATATAGGGATTCCCAATATGCCCCACTCCCTCCCCCTCCCACACTTGCCTGTATTATCAACATCCTTCGTTAGTGTGGTGCATTTGTCACAACTGATGAACACATCTTGCAGCACTGCCGCTAAGTGTGAATTATAGTTTACATTATAGTTTATACTCTGTCCTGCACAATTTTGTAAGTTATTGCAAAAACGTATAATGGCCTGTATCCATCATTGCAATGTCATTCAGGACAATTCCAATGTCCCAAATATGCCCCCATATTACACCTGTTTTTCCCTCTCCCTCCCCTCAGAGTGGCCACTGCCTCCACATCAATGATAAAAGTTCTTCCATTGCTAGAATAGCAAGTCTATAGTAGAATAACAGTAAGTCTACTCTAGTCCATCATTCATTCCCCAATCCTGAAGATTCTGGGATGGTAAATTGTGCTTTTCCATTAACCCAATTTTTGAATTGGTTAATCGTACGTCTAGAAATGAAGCCTGCTGGAATACATGACTACACAGAGGTTAGTCAAGAAAGTTTACATGGTTGTTTGTAGCAAAATTTACAAGCTATCTACCTAGTTATATATGAGGTAATAGTTAAACTAGCATAATATAGCCACACCATAATATATGTAGCCATTAGAAGCCTAGATCAATGTATGCTGGCACTGAAAGATCTCCAAGACCTCATGTATGAAAAAAGCTAGTTCCCAAAACATGAAAGATAATATATGCTCCAATTTTCCTTTAAAAAAATGTATGTATGACTATGTGTGTGGGCATATAATTCAATTGTTTATTCATTCATCCGGTCAACAGATTTATTGAGATCCAAACATGATGCTAGATGCTGGTGATACAGTAATAAGCAAAACAAAGGCTTCTTGGGGATTTGCATTCCAGGGAAGGGAATTGAAGTCTGGGAGAAAAACAAGCAAACAATTTTGTTAGGTGGGTGTAGGGGTTGCCAAGAAAATACAAAGTAGCATAAGGGAATAAGGAGTCACTTAGAGACTAAGGAAAGACTCTTTGAGGAGATGACCTTTCTCAGAGATCTGAAAGGAGATAGAGAGAAAGCCAGGTGAGTATCTGGAAAATAAGTTGTGCTGGACATAGGTCCTAAAGCAGGATCATGCTTTGTGTGACTGCAGAACAGGAGGAGGCTAGCGGGTCTCTAACTCAACTGGGTAAGCCAGGGAGAAAGGATGGTGGAGAGGAAACCAAGCACCAGATCCCAGAGGGGTGAGGATTGGAGGCCAAGGTCATGACTTTGTATTAAAGCGTGATAGGAAGTGATTAGAGGGTTAAGAACAGGAAAAAGACATGATCTTATTTAGGCCTTAAAAAGTGAATGAGGAGTGTAGAAGGATACTCACCATCTTTTGACAGTGATGGCCTGGGGGGAGAATATTCCAGCTGAAGAAGAGGGAGGGAAGTGGCTAGAGGAGATGCTCTCTGCCCACTCCTGTCCTGTTTGAGGCTTCTGAGCATCTATACGTGCACTCTTTGTATAATTAAGAAATACTAGACACACCAAAAATAGCAATTACTCTTTCTAGAAAATAAGTCTCAGAGTCTTCCTTTCCATGACTTTGAGCAAGTTTTCTTAGCTTCACTCCATGTTCATAAAAGAGTGTTTTAGCTTCCTAGGGGAGCAGTGACAAGTTATCATTAATCTGGTGACTTAAAACAACAGAAATTTGTCTCAGTCCTGTAGGGTAGAAGTACCAAATGAAGGTGTCAACAAGGACGTGCTTCCGCTGAAACCCGAATCCACCATTGCATCTTGTCAGCAATCCTTGGCACTCCAATCTATCTCCATGGGGCCACCTTCTCCCAGTGTCTGTCTCTGTGCCCGACTGTCTTATAAGGACACCAGCCATATTGGATTACAGCCCTACCCTCATCCAGTTTGGCCTCTCAAAGACCCTATTTCCAAATAAGGTCACACTTTCAGGAGTGGGGGTTAAAAATTGAACATACTTTTTGGGGAACACAATTCAACCCATAACAGGGGGTAATATGTCACTTATCATGGACTTTTTTCCTGGAAATGAATCAGATTATGTAAATCGAGCTCTTACCCAGTGCTTGGCACATTGCAGTAATTCAAGAAACATCTATTATGGTTGCCATGCGCTGCCTCCATTGTCCAATACTAAGGCATTCAGGATGCTATAAAATCTCCTGTGTCACTTTTATCCTAAGCTTTGGAGAAGGATTAGTGACTTTTGTAGCACCGTGGAATTTAATATCTGAATAAGCCGTCTGGTCCAACTCTGTTCCTTTTTGTAGATGGGGAAACTAAGACACTTAAGTGGATAAGCTGCAGGCCATCACAGCTACAGCTAGTGAGTGACCCTGATCTCTTGCCTTCTAACTCAAATATTTTACTTACATCTTCATTTCCCTAACATCAGTCATTCACATAGCACCTTCTAATATGATCTACCTAATAGTTTAAATGACTCTAAGTATTTTTAACTCTATCATCACTATAAAGAGAAAACTAGTATTCCTTGATATAATACATTAAAACTTGTAGTTTTATTGCTACTCTTACAGTAATGTTGTGTAAGAAATCTATCCTACTCATGGCATATAAGAATAAGCATTGCTCTCTGGCTCACATGCCTGTGAGTTGGCTGGGGCTCAGCTGGCCTGCTCCACTTGTCTGTCAGCTTCCCTAGACCAGCAGCTACATGAAGCATGCTCCTCTCATAGTGTGTTTTTTCATATTCTTCTCATGGTTTTTCTCCAAATGCAAGCCTAAGAGTCATGTCCATTAACATCCCATTGCCAAACCAAGTCAGAAGTCTAGCATCAGTACAGCAAGTTAAAATATCCCGTCCAGCAGAGAAACCACAAAACTTCATGGCAAAGAGTGTGACTATAAGGAGGAATGAAGAATTGGGAACAATGATGAGGTATATCATAATACAGAGATATTGAAGGGACCAATGTCCACCTGTTTGCCTACTCAGAATATCTTGTATGCTCCTATACTTAGGTGTACTACAGTTTGAGAAATACTGAATTACTTTGCACCCTGGATAAGGAGACTATGGCACAACTCACTATGTTAGCCACAAGTCTAAAGATAAAGCATGGTGCTCTAAGATGCACGTTTTCTTCCTTTTTAACTTCTTTGAAAGGAGGATGCCCTCCACAGTTGGGTATTTTACAGTCAGGCACAGTTACAATGAGATTTCACTGCCTGCATGTGCGTACTTTGTTGTCATGCCTGGCGGCTTGACTGCACAGCTGGGACCCGTTACAGACCATTTGAGGAAGGATGTGTGTGTCTTAGATGTTGGTGAAACATCTTGTCAGTGGTGGTATGAGCAGAGGAAGAGCCAACAAGCCTCAACTTTCAAAGGGGGTTTGGAAGAGACACGGGTGGCTCATTCCTTGAGGACTGCCTCAGCACCACTATTCTTGATAGCATGAGGATAAAACTGGGAAGCTCATACCTTCATCTGATTTGGAAAGTAATCAGAAACACTGGCCTCTAAATGCAGTTTAGGAAACCTTAACCAGTGTATCTTTAGCCTCTTGTGTGACATGTGCCTTAAGATTTTTTTCAAATATTGAAAATAATTTAAATCTACAAAAAAGTCTTAAATGATAAGCAAATGTGTTAAAATAGAGCTTTTTCTTAATGCTACACAATAACACAAAATGTTTCTTATAATCAGTGGCTTCTTTAATTCAGTAAAATGTAGTATACGTAAACACCTTAATGGAAGGTTTCTCAGGAGTAGTATACTTTGCTTCCAAATAACTGAAAATGTAACAATCAGACTAAACAATGTATTAGCTGAGCAATTGGAAGATGTTAGAGTTTGGGAGCACTTCACACTTGATTTATTCTAACAGTTCAATGATATCAGAACTCCCCATCTCTCAATATATGTTTCTAAGAGTGGGGGATGGATGTGACTTAGGTCAATCAGCACCTTCCCACAGAGCTGAGGGTGGAGTCAGTCCTATCCAATAGCAAGGCTGCTGCAAATGTGATGGCTGGACAAGATGATGGGGAGGAGACGACCACAGTAAGGAGGAGAGAAAGAAATTCCCACTTTGCAAGAATACATCAACCCAGAATCAAGGATTGAAGAAAAACCTGTGGTGGCTATGATGTTGGCTTAGGGGTCATTGCCTTGTTTTATGTTTTGTTTTGAGCTGTTAGGATCTTGACAGAGGAGGTTGGAGGGAGCTTTCTTTCTTGCTCTCAAATTACTGAGCCAGTAATTTGGGAGAAGTTGAGACAGACCTTCAAGAAGGTGGGAAGCAGGACCTACAGCCTTAAGAATTTCAGTGTTTTTATAAATGTGCTTGAATCTAACATGCTGGGCTAAGAAAATCTTTTCCAGGTTGTGGCCCAATCTATAATTTCACAAAAAACCTCTCTCAGACTCTAAGTCAAATGATTATATTTCCCCCAAGAGAGCCACTGCATGGTGCCTTAGGAAAAAAAAAAAAAAAAAAAAGGCTGAAAGTCAAGTGCAATGAAACAAGTCTCTCAATGCTTGGACCTGATTAGCATGGAGGCTTTTTGCTCCCAGGGCTTGCTGGAAGGAGAATATGGAGTCTTAGAGATTGAGCTGGTGATGTCATTGCCCGTTTCTGCAGGTGACTGAGTTACGTGCGCATAAAACAAACCAGGCTAATTGGCCTGGGTTTTGGTCTAATTTATCATTCCTCTGTGGGAGAGGATTTCTGTGAGAGGAGGTTATATTAAATGTAACTTTGAAATAAAGAAATCCCATACTACTCACTTCTGGTGGTGCCACCAGAAATTTATGATGGAAAATAAGACAGACTATGTTCTATAAAATCCCTTAGTTGAATATTTTTTTCCTCTTAAAGTGATTAATGGAGGAGAGTTAGTTTAGATGAATTATATGCAAAAATTTTACATAAAATAAAATTTTCCATGATACTGTATTTCCATCTGTTTTCATTGCCTTTTCTGTTTGAATTAACACAATAATATTACCAAAGTCATCCTCCATTACACGACCATTTGCCTTCACAGTCAAGGCAATGATGTCCTTTTCAGATGAAGCTATTTGTTCTTGTTAAAACAGACCCTGCAGTTGGCCCATTTAGAGTCCATTACTAAGTTGCTTGACTGATTCCAAGTTAGAGCTGGGAGCTGAGGCAACTAAAAGTTGCCGTTAACTGTTTGGTATGTTCTGCTAGATCTTATGGGGAAACCGACTAATATAATTGGGGCAATGAAGGAAATGGAAGAGAATTAACTTAGATTGGTTCCCCAGGCAGCAGAGTCTGAGATGGAGTTTAGGGTTCAGGATGTTTAAGGTGTGCCCTTGGGATCAGCACCTGGGCAAGGGCAGAGAAGGAACCAGGACTGTGCCATGGGAGATGAGCTGTGATGCAGACCCACAGACATCCCCGCTGACCCCATCGGCAGTTCTGGCGTTGAGGTGGCCCTTCAGCATTGCCCTGAATTGGGCCAAGATGGCCAGGCCTTTATAATCCTCTGATCAGTCACTAGATGTGAGTTGCCCTAGGAATAGCATGATCCTGAGTGAACCTGCTCTTTACAGCTCAGGCCGTTCCTGAAAAGTTTGATGGCTAAAGACTCTCTACTCATGGCAATCCCAGGGTCTAGGCCCTAGATGTTAGGACAGTGGTTCTCAACCAAGGTTGACTTTTGCCCCCAGGGAACATTTGACAAAGTTTGGAAATATTTTTGTCATGACTAGGGGTTACCATTGGCATCTCATGGGTAGAATCCAGGGATCTCCTGACACACAGGAGAGTCATTTGGTCAAAGATATCAATAATCCCAAGGCTGTGAAACTCTGCTCTAGGGCTACAGACCTTCCTTGGACCAGAACCTGGGAGGGCATCACGGCATCCACCACACTTGTCAGATACAGTTTTCTGTGTTCGTTATTCTTAATCTACCTATAAACACTCTGAGTCAAGTCTGGATGTTTCTGTTTACTAATGAGGAAGCTGAGCTCAGAGGAGTTAAGTAACTTGCCCAACATCAAAAACTGAAAAAGAAGCAGAGGTAGGATTTAAAGAGGGCCTGTTGAAAAGGTTGGGAGTTCTTCTGACTTGCCCTTGATGGCTCAATGCAACAGTTCTCAAACCCTCTTCTTCTACTGCAAACACAGTATGGATGGCTTTTGTCATGCTGTGGAATTGCTAGGGAACTAGCTATACCCTTACCTGTATCTATCCCACTTCAAAGGCACAGTGGAACTTGAGTGAGTAGGACACATCTTCTAGAGAGAACTCTGTATCATCTCTAATTTGTATTTTAAGTAAACCATTCCCAGACTTTTATCTATTATGCTTAGTAACAAATGGCATACAATTATTTTGCAGTTGATTTTGCTACTAAGAGTTGAGATCTGTTGGTAATATTGGTAAATGCCTGTAAAGAGAGTACAGTATTTTCAGGGGAATTTGTTTCATACTATCTCCTCATGGTAGTGTACCACTGAATAAATTGAATCAATCATCCAAGAATATCCTTCAGATCTTATTGTCACCTCAAGAGCCTTGGGTTAATTCAAGTATATATCAGCATCTACTTTATTACTTAATATATAGTAATACTAGATTACAAAACTGCCCGATTTTCATGTTATGAAAAGTAGCATTTACTAGTAAAGGTTTGCTCAGAAGCAGAAAATACTCACCTATTTTGCAGACATACAGATGAGCGTGTGTTTTAATAGTCAATTATTACTCTCTAAGCAATCACATTAATTTTGACCTTTTTAATAGGACATCCATGTAAAGGGAATAAGCATAGTCTATAAAAATGTTAAGGGAAATGTGGTACACATTTAACCCAAGGATTCAAAGGAAAAGGGCTTAGACACTTCATTATTATTGATGGCAATAACGTTAGTATTATTGTCAAGAGCTGCAGATTTTAGATTTAGATCTATCATTTCCATATGGTAGGTATTATCTTCATTTAATAATTATAAAATACAAGTACCCAGAGAGATTAAAGAACTTGACTAAGTCAACACAAAAGTACATCAGCAGAGGATGTCATCAAGCCCAGATCACTTTCTATTTTTAGCCTAATTGAAAGTTATTTTTATATCCCGTCAATCAAATACTTTAAACAATTGTTTAAAGGTACAGTATAAGCAGTACAATGATGGTAAATGTTTAAAAACTTTTTAAAATGTGTATGTAAGTTTAAGGATATAAAAATGTATAGCATACAACTTATGAAAATAATATATTCAATACTCTTTATTATAATTTCTATGTAGCCACTTGATTCTCACAAAATGCTTTTGTTGAATTTTACTGAACTTTGTACCCAAGCTGTGGTTTGAATTGACTTGGTGTCGTTTCAACATATACCTCAATTGGGACTTTCAGATTTCCGGCCACCAACGTGACATCACTACATGAGTTGGAGAGATGCACAATGGCATACCATTTTATAGTATTTTTGCCATACAGACACAATAGACTTAAATAATCTCAAGAGAGCATAGGTAACAATAAGATGTAGTGAAACAATTAGGGAATGATGAGTTCTGAGTGTTTTTGCTTTAGATATAACTTATTTCACTCTGAGGTTATAACTTAATTTGTTAATAACTGTAACACCCAACTCACAAGATTCCTGAAAACTTATTAGTCGGCTCTTACAAACTGGCATGAGCTGGCTTCAGTACAACACTGGTGAGGAGAAAAGTTTTCAGTTAATCCCAAGTCCCCATTTCCAGAATGTCTCCTAGTCCAACCAAGAGGGGTCTCATAGCTCTGAGAACGTGAGGAGGGGACTTACCATTACTGAACAAGATAGATGTTGAACTAGATGATGCCAGGCAAAGAATTGTTCCTTTGAAATTTACTGTTGTTTGTGGTTTATTCACAGGCATTTCCCTGCATCTCAACGGGCATTTATGGTAAGTGATGTAGCTTTCCATGATTTTATTTCTTTATGTTGTTAACGGTGGGATTAACTGAAAAAATAAGCAGCCCTCTGGTGAATATATTTTTCTGTGATTTAAAGAGACTCAAAATGCAGGTCATATCCCGTTAAGGAATCTCAAGAGGCTGCCTGGATCCTTTTGTGTTCTTGAATTTTGTTGTATTGAATACCTCTTGAAGTGAATTGCTACACTGAGGCTTAATGTCTTTTGTTAGGCAAAGATTTTTGTTCTAGGGGGATTTGACCTCCAATATTGTGTTCTTTAATAAAGTCAGAGTTTCTCTCAGAAGAAACATAATGCACATAAAACCTAGGATTATTTTGGTGCAAATTACAAAATGGAGAAATGTGCGTACATGCTTATATCTGTATATGTAAATTAAAAGAAATCGAAATAAGTGACTGCTCATAAATACAAAGAATTTTAATAAGCTGCAAATATTTTCTTCCTGGTGTTGATGGATTGTTTAAGTAGTGGCTGCTTCACTTACAGATGGAAGCAAAATATGTTTATAATCACTTCTCAGTAGTCTAAAACTCTCTAAAATATCCTTCCACCTATGATAAGTTTTTCCTATGCTCTTTTTCTCAGGCCACTAATAAGTCTGTTTAACAGTATTAAGATAAAATGGAGTTTGTCTCTTAGGTTTTTCTGATTCAAGCAAAATAGATTATGAACTTTCTGACCTCAAATTTCTCATGTAGAGCCCCTTAACTGAAAAATAAAATGTGTGAATCTAAAAATAGGGCTTCAATTCACTACTGCAGGGTAGGAGTTACCTAGATTGGTGTCAAAGGTAGAAAATCTTGGTCCTTTTAAATCTGGTACTACATTTGAAGGTCTTGGTAGGAAATGGAAAATGTAAGACTGAATCAAATTCAGTGGAGAGGGATTTGGCCACACTATTTAAAATCTAAGGCACACCCTCTTCTCCAGATTCCACATTTCTTTGTGAAATGGATGAACACTGGACTGGAGAATGCTAAACTAGACTATCTGCACAATTAGCCCCATCGTGGTCATTCTTTCTGCCTCTCAAATGCCTACTTAAAGATCTTAAATATTTGCTTAAAGGAAACGTGTAGTTTTGCCAGGTCTAGAGCCCAACACTTCAGTTCTCCTTGTCTGGGATCAAACCAGATTCCATTGCAGAAATGGTTTTCATCTGGAGAATTTATCATAATCTTGATTTTTTTTCTTAACAAGCAATAATAAAATCTGCCTGCCTAAAACAATACCTTCCACATCACTTATGTTTATTACCTTGTCGGATTGTTGATGCTTGTTTTTTCTCCCTTAGAATCTTGTGGTAATGTGCAAAGAGCTTCAAATGTCAAGCTCCTCTAGCATGAGATACTGAACAAAAGGGGGGTGGTTAGCAAAGTAAAAGTTTGAAGTAAAAGAAGATGGGGAGGGACAATAAAACTAGAGGCTTGGACAAAGATCAGAGGAACTAAATCAAATCCAAAGCAGATCGTGATCAATTTTAATCCTTGAAGGCAGGGATTTCTCCTTAGAGTAACACGACTCACAATATAAGAATGGTTTCAGTATTCCATTGTGCTGAATGCGAGAGAAATATTAAAGACCATTGGGGACAGCATTGATGCAGTAAGCCAAAGGAGCTGGCTGGGAGGGCCGCCACTAGATAAGCTTGGCCAGTTTCCAAAATGCTACATCAAAGAATATAGTTCTCAAGTCTTGACTATTCATCTCTTTTCCCCTCTATTTACTTATTTGATAATCTTAAAAAGTGGGACCTACAAAGTTCTGGTATCATATTGCCTTTTGTTAACCACAAAGGGGCTTGAGCTCTAGATTTGTGTTAGTAACTTTTGGATTAATATTCCAAATCTCTAGCTTATGGACTCATTTGGCATTATGTAACTTGAAAATTGTCTCATGTGTCTTATGAAGTGACAGCTTTCTGATACATCCTTGATTCTCTCAGTATCCAGAAACTATAGATCAGATACTCTTATGTTCCTCAGAACCCTGCTCCTCCTCCTCCGTTAACTAGATCAGTTTTGCTTTTACCGTTATCAGGATTTCC
>PVKH010016528.1:0-15714 GCA_004027955.1 Chaetophractus vellerosus
TTTTTTTTCAATTATTTTGTTGTATTTTGTCAGCTCTATACATTATTACCTTGTTTTTATTCAGAGTTTTTCTTTGTATACTTATAGTAACCCCTGACTCCTTTCTGTGTCCTAAAGTATTATAATATCTCTATTTTATTTAATTCTTATAAAAATATTAGACTTTCATACCATATGATGACCAGAGTTATAACAGACTAAACTATATTTTCATGTGATTGATTCAGGGGAGCTTTTGTGTAAGTGCCAAAATTGAGACAGTGGATTTTGTATTTTCATTGTTGAAAGATGAAACTTGTAATTTTTAGGGAGGGGTTTACCAGTGGCCTGCAGTGTTTGTTCAGGATTCATGGTCATCAGTTTATGGTTGAAATCTCATAAACTTATTTGTGATTCTGTGACATTCTTTTCAAAGACCAAGTAAGTTGTGAAAATTATTCAGTATTACACTTCTTATTTTGGGGATGTATACCTTATGACATTTATATTTTAGTTTCTGCATACCATGAATATCTCATATGTGTTCCTAACTGTCTATTGTTTTTAGTACCTGAAAGATCAGGAACTATGTATGTAGTTGTGTGTAGTTATCGAGAGTGTATGATGCTTTTTTGTTGATTGAGAGAATGAGAGTCAATGTTTCTCTATCTCACACTTTTACAACTTTATTAGGAAATCTCAACAGTTTTGATTCTTAGTCGTTATATATATATAAATAAATATATATATATAAATTTAAATCATTAGATGAAAAATCAACCCTAGAACAGAAACCTTCTAAACCAGCTGCTCCACTAGTCCCACCCAAGAAGCCTACTCCACCTGCCAAAGCCAATAATCTACTGAGATCTCCTGGAACAGTGTACCCAAAACGACCTGAAAAACCAGTTCCTCCACCACCTCCTGTAGCCAAGTAAGCTTAAAATTTAAAATCGATCTACCTGTCTTTAACCTAAATGTCTTTATTGCCTTTCTAAATCCCAAAGTAATTTTTTAACTTTCATATTTTCTGTTAAATGTTAATCTTATATTCACTCTTGGTAAATATACTCTTTTTTTTTTTTGACGTTTCCGATTATGTGATCATCAGTTTTAGAGCAGAGGTTTACTTTTTTGGAAATAGTTTTATGGAACAGAAAATAATCATTGTTAGGCTATTGAAATCTCTAATGTTAAATCACAGTTTTAATAAATGGTGATACATATTCCACAGACAAGTGAATTTTTGCATATATTTATTTTTCTCATTTCAGGATTAATGGGGAAGTTTCTACCATTTCATCAAAATTTGAAACAGAGTCAGCATCAAAACCTAAGCTAGATTCTGAACAGTTACCACTTAGACCCAAATCAGTAGAGTTAGATTCCATTGCAATAAGGAGCTCTAAAGAAACAGGTAAGTCAACATGCAGAAAGGTGGTGCATTAATAAAAAGTTGTCATATTTTTCAGAAACTGTTTAAGAAAGTTATGTATGCAGTTTGTGAGAAATTCCACAATATAGTGGAAATCAAAAGAAATTTGTTTAAAATTTATGTAACCAAAATGGAAAAATGAAACTAGAAGAAGATAAATGGCCCAATATTTATGGTTTACATAATTTTTCTTACTGGTCAGAGGAGTGAGGTGGATGGATCATCTATCAGTCTATCCATTCAACACAGAATGACTATACCATTTAACTCAGGCAGGTATGAATACATTTTATTTTTAAAGATTTAAAAATGAGATGGCAATCCTTTCAGTGGCAGCACTAGATTACGTTTAAGAATATTTTTATTTCTCCACTTAATGTGGAAGATACTTTTGTTCCCGGCGTAGGAAATACAGGCTTTTGGTGCCTCTCTAATCTCTATCAGCAGAACAATGTTCTTTTGCTAAACATTGTTCCTTAAGCTTTTTAATTCTGGGTTTTTCAGTTCTAAACTGAACTTCTTCCAGGCCTTTTAGTTGTAAAATGCAAAACTTGAAACAGAAGTCTTGATAAAGCTGTCACTATTAAAAGCATAGTGCAATCATTACTTTGTATATGGTTATTATTTTGTATGGTGCTTTGCATTTGTTTTTAGTTTTTACTTTTTTAACGTACTTTTTTTTTTTTTAACATATTCTCTTATTTTATCTTTACAGTAACCTTATAAGGCAGGTATTTTTCTCTATTTTGTGTATAAACAAACTAAGCTAATGATACATCCCATGTCCAATATCACATAAATCCACAGAGAACTCTTGAAATCTCCTTTATATTTACAATTTTAAAATTTATTTTAATATTATACTCTTTATCTTCAGTAATAGCATTTCATATTTAAATTTCAACTGGAAGGACAGTTACACTTAGATGCTTTTTAACTGTATTGTTATATTTGCTACTTTATTAAAGATTTTTTCAGAAGATTTTATTTTTCTTCCATCTTCTCAGTTTTGCCAGTACAAAAGCTCTGACTTCTACATGGACTCCTTCAGTCTTTTAATTTGAATGTTTTATAGATACTCCCCTTATATATTTGGATCTTGTATGCTGTGGTTGAAACCATATTCATTATAAATTACTGGTAATTGAGATGCTGATTGTATGTTAAAGGCAAGAAAATATTCAGTATATTCTATCTGGTGAAAATTGTCCTTATTTACTGTTAATTAAATAAAGTTTAACAAAAATCCTCTTCATCCTTTTAAAATTATCCTACTAATGAGATTAGTAGTAAAAAAAATAGAATTCCATTAGTTCATTCTGTTTTTAGTTAAAATGTTGCTAGAAATATATTTTCAAAAGTAATATTTGGAGGAAAAAAGATTAGTTTCCTAATTTTAACTCTGGAAATCATAAAATCATTGCTTGTTATCAGAATTTTCACAATTTTCTGGGACCTTTATTTTAAGTCTTAAGTTTTGATGAGTCCCTTTGAAAGTTGAAGGAATAATATTAGAGCCTGTGTTTTTCTGTTACTTTGTATCGTTCTTGAACAAATGCTTTACTTGGTCTTAAAGTAGAGGACATTAAAAAATTTAGGTAAATTTAAAAATTAGGTAAATTAAAATAAATTTTCACTCAAAAATTTTTTCCTGTTATATAAAATCACTAGTATCACATATAATCAGAAATAATAACATGTATAACTATTGGAGTGTGAAGAGTTCTTTTTTTTAAAACTTTGTGATCCCTATTCCTGTCTTAACTTAAATTCATACCCATTATTTACTCCTCATTATCAAACAAGGAGGCTTTATGCGTCAGCTTTTGAAAACATCTAGTATCTGGTCTATTTTTTTTCATCAAATAAGGAAGTAATCCAAAGATGCTGAGACTTATGCAAGGTGAGAAAACTAGGTTTATAAGCATTCCAGTTAACTTTCAAGCTATCCTTTATTCCTTCTATCTGGCTGCCTTGGTGTACCACAATGACATCGTGTAAAGCTCAGGAAAGAAAAATAAAATTTTGAAAATTGAATTCATATTAAACATGTTAAGCATACTAAGTATTTACTGAGCAAGTGTTATACCCTCATTACACAGATAATATGATAAAAGCATAGTTGCAGGCAGCAAATAGCTATTGTCCCAAACCTAAATTCAGAGACTCTTATTTCCTTTTTTTTTTTCCATAATGTCATATGTTCCTAGCTGTACTATAAAAATTTATGTTTTATTTTTTATTTTTTAAAAGATACTTAGATTACATAAATGTTATATAAAAAATGTAGAGGATTCCCATATGCCCCACTCCCTACCCCTCTCACACTTTCCCACATTAACAACATCCTTCATTAGTGTGGTACGTTTGTTAAAATTGATGAACACATTTTGGAGCATTGCCACTAAGTGTGGATTATAGTTTACATTATAGTTTAAACTCTCTCCCACATATTTTTGTAAGTTATGACAAGATATATAATGACCTGTATCCATCACTGCAGCATCATTCAGGATAATTTCAATGTCCTGAAAACACTAGCATATTACACCTATTTTTTTTTTTAAAGATACTTAGGTTACATAAATGATACATAAAAAATATAGGGGATTCCCATATGCCCTGCTCCTCATACCTCCCACATTTTCCCACATTAAGAACATCCATCATTAATGTGGTATATTCATTGCAATTGATGAACACATTTTGGAGCATTGCCACTAAGCATGGACTAAAGTTTATATTGTAGTTCATACTCTCTCCCTCCCAGTTCTGTTGGTTATGGCAAGGCACATAATGGCCTGCATCTGTTGACGCAGTGTCATTCAGGACAATTCCAAAGTCCCGAAAAACACCCCCATACCACACCCGCCTTTCCCTTTCCCTGCCCTCAGAACCCCCAGTGGCCACTGCCCCCACAGCAATGACACAATTTCCTCCATTGCTAGAATCATACTAAGCCTATAGTAGAATATCAGTAAGTCTATCCCAGTCCATAGTTCATTCCCCAGTGCTGAGGACTCTGGGATGGCGATGTCTACTTTGCCTCTAATTGAGAGAGGGCTGTGATCCATTAGGGCTGATGGATGAGATTCTCTTATTTGCAGTTGTAGACTCTCTTGGTTCCTTGGTATGGTAGTTGTCCATCATCACCTCCCTGTCATCTGTCCTGGGCGAGACCAATGAACTGGAGAGCAGGTGCTGCAACTCCGCCAAGATTCGGGGCTCAGCTGGCACATGGACAGCCCAAAGATTTAAGTCTCTTGGATGTATGCCTACCTACTCCAGCACTAATTACACATTCAAATAGAAGAACAGAAGAGCCATGTGTAGGAAAACCACAACCAAGTCCACCTCCATCACCCTAGGGAGCATAAATTCCAAAGTAGGGCCCACTGGCAAGGCACCAAACTCCTGAGCCCTGACCATAGTGTCCAGATGTCTCCAGAGCCCTCAGGAGCCCCGCTATCCAGGACAGTATTTACTTTGGCATTGGAGATCCTGCTGAGACAAGCATAAGCATAACCTCTGGAATGACCTCCCAACTCACCTTGAAGTCTCTTAGCCGTGTAAACTCATTTGTCTTTACCTCTTCCCCCTTTTGGTCAAGGTCTTTTTCCAGTTGCTTTGCTTGTTGGTGCTTGGTAGTAATCCCTTAGCACCAGGGAGGCTCATCCTTGGGGCCATGTCCCATGCTGGGGGAAAGGGAATGTATTTATACCCTGAGTTCGGCTTAGAGAGAGGCTATATTTGAGCAACAAGGAGGTTCCCAGGAGGCACCCTCTAATACTAGGCCAAGCTTCCATTTCAAGAATAAGTTTCACAAGCATAGTCATCAACATCAAGGCCCATCAGTGGACCACCCTCCCTCACCAGTTATTGCCCATGTCACAGTGATCCACTAGAGAATGCGGCAGAGCTCCCCAGGATGGGAACCCGACACTCCCTCAGCCATTGTGTGAATCTCCACCCACCGTGACAGTGCCCCACGAACACTTGAACACATCTACACGCCTTACATGTATGTCCAGGTGAGCGCCCTGCCCCGATGTATCCACCACCACCAGCATCCTGCACCAACGATCCTCCCTGCCACACCCGCAACCCCTCTGTGATCCAAAACTTCTTCAAAAATGAAACAAATAAAATAGCCAAACACAACCAATAAGAAAATGAAATAATAATGATAGTTTTAGAAATAAAATACCAAAAAAGTTTAAATAAAAATAAAAACAATTTAGGATAATAGAAAATAGTGAAAAAATATTAAAAAACATTTTTTTGACGTTTTGCCTTATAAAGAATTTTACCTCCTTTGTGAGATGTTGACACCTTAAAAGAAAGAGAAAAAAAAATGTCCTGGGCCAAAATACAGCTTCAAATTCAGCATTAGGTTGAGGCACCTTTTAATTTATATTTTTGGCTTAGTTTGAAGTTTAAATTTTTTTTTTTACTAGCATATGAAGCTAGCCATTTAGTTTAAGCTTCAGAAAGCTTAAACTGTATCCCTTCTTGTATGAAAAGTCCTTGTTGAAAACTTCTTTACTATGTAAGATAGTTTGAGGTAGAATGGTATAGTAAAAACAACATTGACTGTTATTTAAGAATGTGGGTTTTAATTTAACTTTAATTATTAAGTTCTCATGGTACACATTTCTAAAGTAGTAAATTTGCAGAGAAGCAAAATTGTTCTCATTACTTTTTTTCTATTTATTTTTATTTTCATTACTTTTAAATACAAGATAGAAAATGTAGTAGTAACACAGCTATTACATTGAGAAAACAGCTGAAAAAATATATAGTATTTTATCCTTTTCTTGTTGTTGTTCTGTGGTAATTTTTTCTAGGATTAAAAGCCTTCATTCTTTTCATTTCTGTTTGATAGTTGATCCATTTTTGTTTGAATTTTCCCCAATATTTTTCCATTTATTTTTTACAGAAAGATTGTATTGTGGGTCTTTTCTAGTAAGATGCCTATTAAGTAGCATACACTGGAAAACAAACCTGTATCTGAGCTAGGATACCAAAAAAAAACAAACAACAAACATCCAAAAATGTAGAACTACTCTTACATGGGGTATATGGGTAGAGATTAAAATGTTAATTGTTAATCATAACTTCCTTGATAATATGAGAATATAGCACCAAATAAGACATTAAATGAATTTTCATTTATTTGTGTGTGAAATATTTTTAAGGTTGTATTGAGTCATGTTTTTATAGTGAGATATTTAAAAGTAATATTTGGCTATTAGGCATATTTTTCTTTATGATACCATAGAATTAAAACTGCCTCCTTCATTGTAATTACTATCATGTGCTAAAGACTAAAATTTACCTAAAAGGTTGATTAATTATAGTTATAACTATATTACAAAATGTTCATCCCTTGATTTATTATTCTGGCCTCTTTAAGTGTCAACCTTCAAGACGTACTTTTGGAAGCTGTCTTGTGTTCAGTAAATAATTTTAAAAGGGCTTCCTTTTGGCCTAATGTATATTGAAATGAATATACTATTTAGAGCTTTCTCTTTTGAAAGTCAAAGGAATAAATCTAACATCCAGTACATAGTTTATGTAAATTTAGATAACCCACAATGACTATATACCAAATATTGAAATGGTTCTATTCATTCTGCAACTGTTTCTTTTTCCTGCTTTGTAAAATAATTTTTGGTTCAGTCTTTTTTCTAGACATTCCTATCCTTGACTTTTCTTTCCAGATTTTGTTTCCTAGCCTGTTTGCCATGTTTCCCTTCTTACCTGTCAGGAAATTATCCTACCTTTCTCCATTTTGGTAAGATAACAATTTATAAAAGAAATCAATATAAATAGGTGGTGCACATTAATTTTTCTTTGTAATTTTACTGAAAGTGTACATGTCTGTCTGTCTATTTATTCTAACCCTTTTGGTTTTCCATTTTAAAATAAAATTCATTTCCTAGTCAGTCAATCTGAAATATTCTTTTGATAAAACTTTTTTTTTTAAGTTGACAAACCGTAAATGTCAGTTTATGGTCTCCAAAGACTGGATGTTTCATTTTGATTTTTAAAAATTCCATGTCTTCCTAGGCAACATGTAGAAGTGTAAATGGTTGGCAGACTAACAATGTGATTGCAAATGTTATTGGTTGTCATTCCGTTTCTACGGTGTACAATGTAAATCCATTGCGATCACTCTTGGGTAAATTTAAAAGTGTTCAGATATATCATAAGTCAAAAGAATATGCCCTGTTTTATTTTTCTCACCTAATAACTTAAATGGGGAACCTGAGAGAGTTTTAGAATAGTACAACTTTTGTGTTGTTCTTGTAGCTCAAAACTGAACATGTGGAAGGCATTTTACATGAGCATGGTATATAATTTTGTAAATCTACCTTTTTAAAAATCCTTTGTTTCTTTTTTTTTCATCTCTTCTTATGTTTTTCTGTTTGTTTCTTTTTCTTTCTGCAAGTTGCTTAAATATGCATTTGAAAATAATCTCCACAGGCCAAATCATTGGGTTGCACTTCTGAGGGTTTTTTGTAGGTCATCAAAACCTATTTATTAGTGTAAAAAGCAATTTTTTACTGTTAAAACTACAACATATTTCTAATATACCTTTTTTTAAGATATTTTCTTGTGTTATTTATAAATAAAATAACAATATTTAAATACATTTTAAAATTCAAGCTCTTTTGTATTATATAATGCATTTCCCATTAAAGCCACTATATTCTTATGATTTGTTGCATTTTATAATTACTTATAGACAATCATAGAAATATTCAAAACAAAAATTAATCCAAGTACATTAGAGTGCCTATTACAATATATTAGCTTAGTGACTTGATATAAGATGTAACACCCAAAGTAATCCCAGGATATGAAGATGAAAGAGAACAGTATTCTACAAATTTCAGTTGTTATAAAATGCTTTTTGCCCAACATTGATGCCTCTTTCCTGCCTTATTTTTGTATTTTCCATCCCACAAAGAAAAAAATATCTGTATATAAATTACTTTAGATACGAAAGTTGATGGGTAAACTTTGAGAGTTTTGATGATGAGTATCATTTAATCTCCATAAAACATCACTGAGTTGGGACTTCTAAATATTTTACACAAAGTATTACAGACATCCAGGCAAATGGTAACCTGAATAATGAATCCAGATCTGCAGGGCCCATAGATGTCTGCTTCTATATAGAACATCTTGGGTATGATTGGTATAGCTGGTTTGGAATCTGTGCTTAAAGGAGGGTTATATTAACAAAGGAAGTTCTTGGAAATTACCCCTAGGCTTCTTGTTCGCATATATATATATATATATTCATAATTCAAGATCAACTCCTCTGCAAGGTTTTCTGGATCATTTAGAAAAGGCGAGGTATTATATTGTTGTTTCAAGGATACAAATTACAGATACAAATACAGATCAACCAAGGTGATAATCTATATAGCATTTCCCTCGGTAGCTGATTTGCTTTAGATTTATAACTATCTTATGATTCCTAAACATGGCAGTGTTTAAGCACAAGGTGCACTGAATAATAAACAGTTTTGATCCCAGCTATAGTGTACAGTGCATATACATCTATACATATATAAAGTCACAATAAATTATGCTTTTACTTTACATTGAGAAATGCAAATGAAAAGTAGGCAGGGTGCCAGGTATAGTTGAACCCTTAAAATTTGAATATTGGGATATTACTTGAAGATTATAATGAATTTTAAGTGTAAATTTTCTGATATGTTGTAATTATAAGCTTAAGAAATAGATTGTTTTTTGTTTTTTGTTTTTTTTTTATAAGCAAGAACTTAAGATGACAGCTTTTTCTGCCATTACAATTTATAATGTATATTTCTGTGGCTATTTTTATATCTTTCAATAAAACCTTTTTGTTGAGGTCTAAATCTCTACTAGAATCATGCAACTTATATTGTTAAAGTTTTATACTATAAAATGTGTCAGGTGAAGATGATTGTTTTTAAGGGTGAGTGTTGTTTTCCAAATGCATATGAAAAGCACAGTTCAACTTGTGAGTCCTTAAAAGTAGTGGTACTGTTTTAATTTACATTTTTCGAAAACATTCTTTTTTCTCTTTTAAAATTTGTGGTTATCCCTTAGTAGATGTTTATTTTTATTCTCTAGATCTTGTAAATTTTGATGATATAGCCTCCTCAGAAAACTTACTACATCTCACTGCAAATAGACCGAAGATGCCCGGAAGAAGGTTGCCTGGTCGCTTCAATGGTGGACATTCTGTGAGTTACAATTACTGGCTTAAAATAGAAAATTTGACAAATTGCGAGTCCATTTGAAGAGATGAATCAGAAATTTATATCTCCAGCAAAGTTTAAAAACAAGCAGAAAGCTGTTATTCTCAAATGGCAAACACTTGTGTTTAAGGTGATGGGTCGCAGGAGATCTGTATTTCAGCAGGCTTGGAATGGAACGTTATTGAATCAGAATTCAGAGGCCTTGTTAGATCATAACCACAGAAGGCAGGGTAAGAGGGGGCCAGGGAGATGATCTGTTTTATCTAACAGTAAACAACGATTAGAATTGATGGATAGATAATTCAGAAAATAATGTGAAGATATTTTTCCTGAAATATTCAGTGGTTTTTGTAGTACTTGTCCTAGTATCTAAATCTGTAATTTCTTTTTATGCTTTCAGTATAGTGCTTGGGATAGGGATAGTACTTTAGTGTTGATATATATGCTATTAAGCACTATCTTGCTTTATTTATTTATTTTATTATTTTTATAAGATTTTATTTTTATTTTATTTATATATTCCCCCCCCCACCCCTTGCTGCTTGTGCTTGCTGTGTTCATTTGCTTTTGCATTCTTCTGTGTCTGCTTGTCTCCCCCTGCTGTGGCATCCCGCTGAGTCAGCTCACTGCGCAGTGGCAGCGGCTTGCCTGCCGAACCCGGGGCCTCCCATGTGGTAAACCAGAGCTCTGCCAATTGAGCCACAGCTGGTTCCCCACTATCTTGCTTTAAATGATGTAACTGAAGGAAATTTTTGTCACCAACAGGCATGGTGTTTTTGCCCTTAAGTTATCCAAATATGCTATTCAGCTTCAAATTTTATAGTCTTGTTGATAGTAACGGACTATAAGGAACAATAGCAGGTGAAAAGAAAAGAATACAAGTTCTTTATTTTATTTTTCAATTGCTTATTAGTTTTTCCTTCTTTGATCTGTTCTGTCTCTTGATTTTAAAAAATATCATTTAGCCAACTCAAAGTCCAGAAAAAATCTTGAAGTTACCAAAAGAAGAAGAAGATAGTGCCAAACTAAAGCCATCTGAATTTAAGAAGGATACATGCTACTCTCCAAAGGTAAGGTGCATTATGTTATAAGATTCGTATAATTTTAGGATTCTTTGTGCACATCAGAATTGTGGAATTTAAGCTATCTTTCAGGAAGAATTATTTATTCTACCAAGAAATAAAGTAATTCCTACTTTAAAAATATGAGTTGTTAAAGTTTACATTCTTCTCTACATATCTTTTTAAGTCATAGATTTTTACATTCTTTCATTTTCCCATTAAACATATACTCTTAAGGTCAAAAAACTGTGTCTTGTTTACCCTTAACCTAACTGTTGCTTGGCACCCTAAAAAACACTCAATATATACTGGAATAAAAAGTGGAATGAATAGATTCTTCCATCTATTATATCATGTTAATAATCTTTTCTAAAATCTTTCCATTTTTATTTAAGAGAATTTTACCAAAATGGAATACATCTCATATTTAAGAAAGTCATGTTTCCTCCTAAATTACTCCTCAATTTCAGGGTATTTGGCTGCTTTTCCAATTTATCAAATATACTTAATCTGATTCTGAGCTGTCACTAATCTATTGAAATTTTATTAAAATGACTTGCTTTTATTTTAGTGGAATAGTACAAGGGTCCCAGGCCCTCTATATATCAAGTAATAAGTATTTTATATGTAGGCTCAAAACATCTTTTTTATATATATATATATATCCCCCCCCTTGCTGCTTGTGATTGCTGTGTTCATTTGCTTTGCATTTTTCTGTGTCTGCTTGTCTCCCCCTGCTGCGGCATCCCGCTGAGTCAGCTCACTGCGCGGTGGCTTGCCTGCTCGCGGCGGCTTGCCTGCTCCAGGAGGCCCCGGGAACCAAACCCGGGGTCTCCCATGTGGTAAACCAGAGCCCTACCAATTGAGCCACAGGTGGTTCCCTCAAAACATCTTAACAATGCTGTTGATACATTCTTGCTTTTAGATGCTCTACTGGCAAACCATTCATAAGATAAATCTAATGGTTTTATTTTATTTTATATTATTTTAAATATAGCCTTTGGCATTTTTCACAAAACCCATTTCACTTAATAGTGGTAGCAAACTATTTCTTTGGTTTTATGGTGGATTTTCCAGTTATGAACATCAAACTGCTTTTTGAAGTTCCACATTTCCCTTTTATCTTGAAGTATTACTTTAATTATTTATCTTCTCACTATAAAAATCTTTTTAGCATAAATATATTATTAAATATAAATACAAGTAAAATGAGAAAGAAAACATTATTTTTATGTCTTTTTAGCCATCTGCGTACCTTTCAGCACCTTCAACTGCTTCTCCTAAACCAAATATGGCTGTTTTCCTAACTCCATTAGAAATCAAAGCTAAAGTAGAAACTGATGATGGGGAAAAAAATCCCCTGGATGAACTTAAAGCACAGGTTATTGAATTGCTGTGCCTTGTAGAAGCATTGAAAAAGGATCATGGGTAAGTAGTCATTATTTTCTTCTTTGAGTACTACTTCACATATGTATAAAGAATTCTTTTAATCCATATTAAGTAAAATTCTATTCTGCCAAGTCTCTTTTATTAGTTTGTTTTCAAAACAAAATTTCATTATTTGTGCTTTTCTCCTTTTGGCAAATAACTAGAATTGGAAAATTTGCTGCAGTAGCCTGAATATAAAAAGATAGATATGGACCTATAATTTTATGCTAGAAATCTCCTGGTCAGACACAGGGGTTATTTCTTGAAAATATTAGTAAAACCATGTTGTATTTGGGATCTAGTGTGTATCCACATGTATATTCAATTTACTTCTCAGAGGACCTTGATCATTGTTTCTGCTAGTGTTAGAGTTGGATATTTATGAAATGAGTGGGTTAGGATAGATGATCTCTAAGGCCTTTCTCTTAACTCTGAAAGCTTTTGATATGGTATAGGGTGAGCTATTTGTAACTGAAAAGTTAGGGACATTTTATATCTAAAATAAAATTTAAAGATCACCTGTAATGAAGAAATAAAGAATAAGCAAACTCATAGAGTCAGACTCTAGAACGGGACGGGGTTGGGATAGGGAATAGGGAGCTAAGACTTAAAATGTACAGGGTTCCTCTTTGGAATGATGGAAATGTTTTGGTAATGGATGGTGGTGATGGTAGCACAGCATTGTGAATGTAATTAACAACACTGCAGTATGTATCTGAATGTTATTAAAAGGGGAAATATTAGATTGTATATACAGTAAAAAAAAAGTCCATGGAACTACACTACAGTGAACCTTAAGCTAACCTTAGTTAAATACAATTATACAAATGTGCTATCATCATTTGTAACAAATGTTCTATACCAGTTCAAGGTATTAACAACAGGGTGGTATATGGAGATCCTGTATTTTGTGCATGATTGTTCTGTTAACCCGCAACTTCTCTAATAAAGAAAAAAAAAATCTAAAATGCAGAGAACAAGCCATTAAAAAAATGAGGGAGATTAACATTAAACTGTGAGGAAGATTGACAGAGAAATACATTAGTAATCTGTTAGTAGAAAAGTTGCAGAATGAGATATCTAGTTGATTCCATTTTTGTAAAAAGAACACATTATATAAAAATTATACATTTGTAAATGTGTTTTTAAAAAGATCAATAAAAATGTGAGTAGAGTTAAATTATCAAATCAAAATGCAAAAATATGTAGAATGTACACTATTATATAGTTAAATAGAGCATGATAAATATCCTAGGAATAGGGCCTAATTTAGATATAAATTTAATATATAATATACTAGGAATAGAATAATTGCAAAAGGAAGCACTATTTAATTTAGAGATAAATTTATGGAAATATGAAGAGTAAATTAGTTTAGATACACGTTTTATACCATGAAACCAAAATAAGCTCTAGATATATTTGAGTTAAGTGTTAATTATTTTTAAAGTATAGTCAATAGAAAACAGTAGAAAATTTACCCCCATTGTAGAGAAGTGGTTTTCTAATAATTAAAGCCTCAGAAGTAGTTAGTTTTGAAACATTAAATATGTTAGTAATTTCAAATGTCTCTCCTCCTATATTCTTTCCTTGTGAAATATTTCATGAGGTTCACAAGCAGTTATTTCTGTAATACGCTTGAAGAGATTTTTCTAGTATATGTCAAAAATCTGAAAATGTCCATACATTTTGATTTCGGAATTTGTTGTGTTATGGTGTTATAGAAATCTTTATTCCTCCCATTCCTCATTCCCCTAAAGAAAGAAAGAAAGAAACAAAGAAAACCCTGGATATTCAAATGCCCAGCAGCCATTATGATAAATATGAAAATTTTAGTGGCATGGAAATGTTTTAAAATAGTTTGTTAAAAAACAATATAGAATATATACTTACAGCTGTGAAGGGAAAAAAACTATATAAAATGATAGAATGGAAGGGAGCACAGAAAAATAAAAACATGAATTAAGAAAGAGGGACTATTGGTTGAAATTTTTAATTTGCTTATTGGTTTGGTTTTTTGGATTTTAATGTAATATTTAACTTAAAAAAAAGAAAATTGAAGCCCAGGTTATATTATCATACAGATCATAATTTGCCTTGTAGTGTAACATGTGTTGAAAATCATTCTACCACATTGCTTGAGCTCTAGAATGGTGAGCCTGGGAAATGCATGCTAGCCGAATATGTAATGTTACTTCTAAAGGCCAGTTGTTATCTTTTCTTTTTTTAAAATCATGAGTGCACTATATTCATTTTAAAATTTCTTTATCAGAAAAGTTTGCCATTGTTTCCTGAGTATTTACCTGTCTTAATGAACCATTCAAGCTAAAGAATATGGAACTTTTCTCAGTCAGCATGGCTGTATCCCTTAAAAAAGGGCAAAAATCTTGAACAGACATCTCTCCAAAAAAGATATTAAAATGGCCAAAAAGCAGATGAAAAGATGAGCAACATCATTAGCGATTAAGGAAAGGCAAATCATAACCACAAGGAGATACCATTTCACACTATAAGAATGGCTACTATTAAAAACAAACAATTGGTGAAAGTATGCTTTCACCAATTTTAACAAACATGTCACAAACAGGGTGTTAATAGTAGGGTGGTATATTAGCAAACTGAATTTTATGTGTTATCTGTAAAACCACAATTTCTCTAAAAAAACAAAAACGAAAAACCCCAAAACTTTCTCCATGTTCTGGGAGGATAAGTGTTTGGTTTGCTAGGCTGCCGAAATGCAATATACCAAAAATGGGTTGACTTCTACAATGGAGATTTATTAGCTTAAAATTTTATGGTTCTGAGACCATGAAAATGACCAAAGCAAGGTACCAGCGGGTGGTGCTTTCTCTTCAAAGACTGGCTTCTGGTGATCTTGGACTCCTCTGTCATATGGCAAGGCACATGGTGACATCTGCTGGAATCTCCCTTCTTTCTGGGTTTAACTGCTTTTTAGCTTCTTGCTTCGGGCTTTCTCCCTCTTCCTCTGAATTCATCCCATTTATAAAGGACTCCAGTTTGGGCCATGCCTTACTGAAGTAATCTAGTCAAAAGGCCCTTAACTGAAGTAACTTAATCAAAAGTTCCAGCCCAGAATAGGCCCATACCCACAGTAATGGATTAACTTTAAGAACATAATCTTCTGGGGTCCATCCAGCTTCAAATCCTCACACTAGGTAATAAGTATCTTGTTAACATTAGTCAAATATATTGTTTAATTGAAATGCTTACCAGTAATAAATATTTTATTTGTAGGAAAGAACTGGAAAAACTACGTAAAGATTTGGAAGAAGAGAAGTTAATGAGAAGTAAGCTAGAGGTAATTTAATTTTCTGAGAATTAGGATTTCAGCCAGCATTAACTGGACTTGTTTTTCCCAACCTAATCCAATGCGATGATTGGTACCAGTACAAATTTACGCTATCCTGCTTCAGTTGAGGTACTGCCTGCTCCTTGGCAGCCTTTCTTCCTTCCTTCCTTCCTTCCTTCCTTCCTTCCTTCCTTCCTTCCTTCCTCCCTCCCTCCCTCCCTCCTTCCCTCCCTCCCT